>JARSSU010006522.1:0-28935 GCA_029619165.1 Eurosta solidaginis
CTATCCGCATGAAGCTGTCTCTAGCCGATTTCAGTTAGCCATGAGGGGACGACTTATTACAGAGACGAGCACTTTATGGAAGAGCCGGCGTTGCCAAATTACATAAACAAAGACGTCGCCGCCAAGATCCCTTCGCTTTCTCAGACTGCAACGCCAACGACTTAAATTACGTCACGGGTTTGCTTGCTATTAAACGACGCGTTGATGTATACTGGCGCATCTGGAAGTCATAACAAAGTGTGTGAGGCGGATACTTGTGAACTTATTGTTCAGGGACGGCTGCCCGATCGGTAATATGTATCTTAGTGCTTCCAGTAGCCAGAAGTGGGGGGGAACAGTATGTCGAAAAAAAGAATATAGAAAATTAAATCGTACAGGCCGCGATAACCTCCGAAGAGATCTAAGGACGAGCTTTCTATTCCAATTTGCGTCGTGGTTCTTCTGTTGATTTTCCCTAAAATTGGGCCAGGACGGGACACGTCTACATGTTTTATGACGACTCCGGACGGCAACTGGACAAGGCAGAGTGTTTTTTCATTAGGTGAGCTTTCATTGGAAGAAATAACTAGGGGAGCGTTTGCGAAACACTGCGAGGGGCGACCCGCGCTGTATAAAAATTTTCTTCTAATTTAACAACCGTTTTTTGTTTAAATTTTGATGTTGGTTTTTACCGGGGTGTTAACCAGGGCATACGGTTGATGGTAGGGCGGAGCACGCTCATCACACGCACGGTTGGCCGCCGAAAGGTTGTCTCAGCGAAAGCCATTCCGATTATCTTGTCTGAGCCTGTAGGTTGTGAAAAATCATGACTATCGAAACTTATTCAATGGTACTCGTAAACTACCACGCAGTTGTAAATATCCACCAGCATGCCACAAAAGTGTGGTATATATTATGTGTAACGAATTCGTACTTGCAAAACTCCTCTTGATTCGCCCTTCGCTATGTCGAATCACTAAACTGTGAATAAATAACTCCAATAATTGAATAATGGAAAATGGCTTCGTATTTAAGGTACTTCCCAGAAAACAGTTATGACCTTTGCAACTAGCAATGCTTAGACAACACCCAAAACCTGATGATAGCACTCAATGCAAGCTCTACCTAGTGCCACCGCCAGATAGCCGTGCTAATCAAATAACTGCTTGATAAAGCGCGCAAATCAAACTGAATTCAGCGGGCCTGTTCTCACATTTGTTGCTCCTTGTTGATACTCCTACTGATCCAGACCGCGTTTCTGTCATCTTCTAAGGGCTGCTCCATGAATCTGGACTAGTCCATCAGACTCTCACAACCTTCTCAGCTGGTAACGACAATTGCACGGCATACTGCTAAGCTTTCTTAGCTGGCAGTATAGTCCCCCTTTCAGGAGGTCGTACAGCCTCAGGAAATTATGGCATGTGGTGTGTTTGTGGCATTTGAAGCTCTCCACACACGACCTTTGCTCGTTACCTTACAACATTGTTGTACAATATGAGTATGACCCGCAGAAGGTTATTCCGATCGTTTATAGATGAGATGCAGATAAGAAGACTTGGAATTACGTGTTTGCATGTGGACATTCACGTCACTGAGCTTAGCATCGCGGCCTATGAGTGGGGCGAATGAGCAGCATCCCCTGAGTTATTGCTAGATATATCGTGAACAATATGTCATGTTACGCAATGGGGTTGTTCTTATAAATCACAATTAAGAGTTCGTCTCTAGTCTCATGCAAACAGTAAAGTTTATACCGAGCGAGCAGAAGAATAAATATATAGTTTGGGCCCCGGTTGGAGTGACGGTTTGTGTAAAGGTGCAGTCGTACAGCCTGGCGCCAAAGTGGCATGGAAGCCTGAAATTTTCTAACATTAGTACAATCCAAAAATCGGATAGTAATATGTATAAAGCAGGGACTGATGTCATTACTAAAATTTGCTAGCAAACATCGGAGAAAAGGGCCACACACTAAGTTATGGAAGAGTGGGAGAGGACTAGAAAAGAAGTAGGTTATGGATTGACGCGTAAAGACTCCCCTTTAAACTAATGCCAAACTAAACAAAGTGAGGAATGCGAATCGAGGTCTTGGGAATCGTCAAAACGAACCACTGACTTTCGTGGAAACGCGAGCTCGTACTGGGATTGCATATATACCCAAAAACTTCGAGAGAAGTTGGGCTTTGTGGATTAGCAGATAGCAACACCAACATATAGCGCGGCGCGTCGGAGTAAGCCCAATTCAAGAAAAAGATGTCAGGCAGTAGAGACAATAAACTAGGCGTAGAAATTGGCCAAGCAAGCTGAAATGTAAATTCGATGAAGACGTTATTTTCACTATGAAAACAACCTCCGAACTAGAGAATGAAACAAGGCGAATATAGAGAGAGGTAAACGCGAGGCGCACAATAGGCCTCGAAAAAGAAAAAGTTCTATTACTATTCGATAGGACGGATTGGATTCGGATACGCATACAGCTCTACAACTGGAAATAATTTTCCGGTGCTATTATTATTGTACAGACCCATTTGTTTTACCTCTTATCTAATCTAGAGAAAGCCAGATCTCATCCTGCGTTATTAAGGCCAATAAATCAATCAATAATCAATGAAAAAGATTGTGCCATCAAGGTTCAGTTCTGGTGCTGGAAGTTTCTTTTCCAGCATTTGGTTTTTTTTTACAACGAATCGCAAACGAAAGGGAGTCACCCATTAGGAAAGCCTCGTTTGTTTCGAAGATCATAATTTATTGACCTAAAATGGGTATCATTAAAGAAATGGCTGCTTCTATAGGCGCTTTACAGGCATATATGTAATTACCGTCTGCGAGTATTGTAGTGCCGTATTTTTCAAAAAAACTATAGGGAATTACCTACGCACGGAGAGTTTGCCTCACAAGAGTAAGTATATTAACTATAGTTCGCATAAGGGTACATCGTACGGTATAAACATAGAGATAAATATAGATTCCATACGACTAAATCCTACAGAAAGTCGAAATTTAGAAGTTATGTTAAAAAGGACGTTGATCTGCAGGACCTTGCTATTAGATATACGGACAGCAGAACCTCGTTCGTCACGAGACGGGCCGAGCCCGTTGTTAAAGTCTATATGCTAGAGGAGGAAGGTTGAATATGACAAGAGTAAAAAATGTTTCGATCAGTAAAGGAGATTATGACCTTACACCGTAGGCATTCTGAAGCTTATTCAACAATTTTTTATCGATTCCCCGTTTGGTACCTCGGTCTACACTCGAGTTATATGTCGTGTTGCGAGAATTTTGAGAAACTGGATGCGAGTGTGAGAAAGGGAAGCGCGCGAAGCGGACCGCTAGTTCCGATAGGGAGAGGATAAAAAAATCAAGATGGACAGAAGCTTTACCAGGGGCGCTGTGACGGCGCAGGAGCTTTGTATGCTACTGACTCATTTTTGTTTTTTATTTTTTTTTTTTTTGTCAATCAGGATAACACACAAACGCCGAAAAAATTGATCACCAAAAAAGAGTTCCGCGCCGAATAGATGGTAAGCAAAAAGGGTTTTACCGAAGATGCCTAAACTCGTGGTAGGTGAGACACTTAGCAAGCACAACGACGAGCCCGTAATACGAAGAATACATTGCTAATCTGAGAGGTCGAGGCAGTCTTAGATATGGAGGCGAACACTTCTCTGCTCTCTTATAATGCGACGCGACAGGGCATGACGAACCCGATTCCCGCAATCGAATGAAATGATGTCAGAATCAGCAATAACTCAGGATTTTAAAAACAAGCATGCACGACGCAGTTAGACGCTTTGTCCATGGATCACGGGCTCGGATCGTGACGGAGTCGGCTAAAAGACACCCTCTCCCACACTAGTCGTGCGATCAAGGCGCATGCGCACACACATTGGGCACTATCCATCCCCCCCACTTCCCGTTAGCATGTATGTGGTCGCTTCGAAATATCGACGTCACTGGCGTGTCGAGATTTAACGCCACAGTTAGCTCGGACTGAGTCCAAGGACTTGGTATCTAGCGCTGCGGCGCCTATTAGAAATTTTAACGGCGGCGACGGAGTTTGGCAAGGCACATGGCATTTCAGCTTCTTCGCAAGAGGATGTTGGCTGGACGACGACTTGCATTGCTACGACGGCAGTTGGATTACAGAGATAGTGTTCGTTATGTCCAGTCCACAGGAAAAGCAGGACTACCTGAATTATCAAGCCCGCGGCCCACGCCAAGTAGCTGATAAGCGACGAGCGCGAGACAGGTACATCTAGAGATCATTTATGTATGATTATAACAAATGAGATGCTAAGCTGCGAGCCGTGTAATATACGCTCCAACAAGGTCTAGGAGTAGATCTACATAGCATACTCAGCAGTATGTTCATAGGCTACATCACGTCTTGTTTCCTGATGATTCACGCACTCGTTCACGCCAGCATAAAAAACTTATACGACTGGCAAACGCACATGAACCTATGTTCCGATCCGACGTGATGACACTGAGAAAGTACCTGCTGTCATCGAGCAAAGAGTCAGCGGCATATACGCGTTGGCAACACAAGCTACTATTGGCAGCCATACTTTTCAAATATAGTAAAAGACTTCGTTGCATTTGGGAGCACCAGCATTAATACTAACAACAGCATCAGCGCGGAATCCAGCGCAGAATCTCTCTTGGCCAATTAGATGCATGCTACTTTGCACCTAGTAGGCAATTTGAAAGTAAAGTCCTCGCGCGGCAACGAAAATCATGCTCCTACACAGTCACTTATTGTCCCGTCTGCTATATGTGCAGAGGCCTGGAGACCCATGACATATCAGATGAAGCGGCTCTGGGAGCGTGCTCGAGAGAAAAGTTGTTCGAAAGATTTATAGGACCTCTACGTAGTGGCAATGGCGAGTACCGGAGAAGATTTAATTCTTCGATCCTCTCTTGAGCTACACGAGCTTACACAGACATCAACATAGTCCACCGAATTTATATAAAATCGCAGCGGCTGCGCTGGCTAGGCCATGATATGCGCATCGAACGATGACGCTCCGGACTAAGAACCCGCCAATGGAAGCAGAGAAGAGGAGCCATGCCGGAGAAAACGATTTAAACTCCTTGGTGTGAACCAATTAGTGCCAGTTGGCATAGAGAGCACAAGAAGCGACTGGCGCGCCTTGTTTGACGGTCTCATAACCGTTTAAACGGTAAGCGCCAATTAAGTAAGTACGTAAGTTCGAAGCTTTTTTGACAAAAAAAACTAATGTTTTAAGGTACAAGCCTTGTTCGCCGATCTGCTGAGGTGCGACTTTATATAATGAGACCTGCGTTCCCTTCTTAATCAGCATCTTTTAAGTGACAACCTTTCAATTAGGATAGTCAAATAGTAAAAATGATTATGTGCCACTGTATAACGGTTGATATAACAAATCAATTCCAGAAAGTAAGTGGGAGGATTTGTTTGGCACCAATAATGAACTCAAACAAACTAGTACTCTGAAGGGACGAGAGTAGAAGTACTATTCACTCTGCCGGGTATAACGACGAACGTGCATACATATCCATGCATGTTAGGTATACAAAGTATAATATATAAAAAGTAAAATATCGGATGAAATGAAATAAATAAATATTTAACGATTTGCTGAAAATATGAATACGAAAATCACATCCAGTGCCACCAAGCTAAAGGAAACGCAGATTTAAAGGGTGGAAATAAAAGCGCAACAAAAGTTATTCGATTTGTTAAAGTCTTTAAATTCGTTTTTTGTGACTTAGTGGCGCATTGAAATCTCGACACGTTTGAGCGTTATGACATTTCCTCACACATCCTTGCCTTAAAATAAATTTCACATGAGCAACACCTGCCAGACTGCTAAACGAGCCAACAATATACATACCAACAAAGATAAGTTTTCTAAAATTTTCACAGTAACTGTGAGCAATCGGTCTTTTATTTTTCCCTTTTGTTGATAACCGTACATACCTTCTAGAGATGTTTATTTGTTTGATATATGCAATATATATATTTTCGGGATATCGCACGGTGCGCCTGAACCATCTTTGAATACAAAGTCATGGAACATGCAATTTTTTCAATTTGTATCAGTACATTTTTTGCAGCAGATTAAGACCAAAATTAAAATAATTCCTGGATCAATAATTTATAAAATTCAGATTAAAAAAAATATAATTTATTTTTAGATTTCGCCCGTTGTCACCTATTTCGATAGTTCTAAACCCATGTATGTAAAACTCCTATATTGCTGCAAAAGGCTAGGTACATTCCCAAACATCAGAGAGCCGATTTATTGCAGTTTAAACGTTTTTGTTTTTGTATTCAATAATCGAATGTACCTAAATTTAAGTTTTTCCTTGTCACACTTTTGCTGCTACAAACACAAACATTTTATTGGCTGTCTTGTTTTGATTCGAATTCAAAACACATTGCGAGCATTTTCTATTAGCAATATAAGAGTATTACATATATGTCTAAACCACTACATAAATATCTGTATTGGCAATATCAACTCTCTTCTTATGATCGTTCTGATCCAGGTGAAAATTCTTAATATTTTAGCTGGTACCCTTTTGCATTGCCAGCCTTCGGCCGGTCTTTAAAGGAATATCCCTAGACATTCGATTCGCTGTACAAAGTATTTGCGCGTAGAAACCGTTCCATAAGTGTTTGTGTGTGCAGGAAATAAGTATCTCGGATCCTCTAAAATTGCCCTATGAATGACTTAGGCATGTTTATGCACAAATCTACTCATATATAAGTTGCTTGCCCTTTCATTCCAATTTGCTTATCTATATGCGTTTGAACTAAAGAAAATCTATTTACTACTTGTTTGGTACATTAGTTCTAGTTCTGAACCAGAAATTTGTACCACTAGTTACTGACTTCCCTATAGGGCACGTACTGTCATCGAAACAATAGCTGTGTTTTTTACGCGCATATGCATATACAACTAAACTTTATATGGACTGCTAAGTGCATAACTTTATGTACACTTATGGAATTGTTGCTCGTGAAATAAGTACTAAAAAGTGAGTGTGTGCACTATTGCCCACTTTTGTCAATTTTGTTATGCGTTATACACGATCACGGTAAAGGTTTGTGTTTGAGGTTTGATGGTTGAGTTAACTTACATTCCAGAATAATTAATTAATTAATCCATTTGGACGTTTCATTAGAGAGATATTGTATGCCAATAAGATCAAGTGAATGTGACGGTGTTTTCAATGTGTGGTTGTATTCCTGTCTAAATATAATGCGGCTTGTATATTCGGTATTTAATCTATCGCTTGTATGCATCTCCTTCTATGACCACGTTTTTACTGCCTGAGCAAACGCGACAACACGCTTTACCGCCAGGTTGTTAGCCTACATTGCTATTTTGTATTCTGCAACGCATTTTCGTAATGTAAGCTTGAAAAAATATCACTTAAACACATAAATATGTATGTATGTATGTATAATACAATGCACATACATAAATGCGAATTGTAGAGAAGGGAATGCCAAGTGACTTTCGCGTTAGACAGAACACCTTTGAATTACAACAGGTTTTTCACCATCTCGCCTGCCCTCTACCAATGTGTTATAGATGTAGGTAGCTCAGTTTCCGAAGTGTTGCAATTTTTTCTATTACTTTTCCGAAAGTTATCAGTTATTTGAGAAGAGGTGGAGATCAGGAGAGTGTGTGGCATCTGTTGCTATTAAATAACTTGCATATAAACATGTATACGTATGTATACCAATGATGAAAAATTGAAATTACTTGCAAAATTCGAAACGCTCGACCGTATTTTTCGTAATCGTTTTGCCATACAACGTCATTCGTGTTAAAACATGTTACAAAAAAAAAGCATCATAACCTTTTTAGAGCTATGTTTATATGCAGAATCTCCCCACGGAATCGATTTGTAAAGCCCTTCGAGTGTATTTCTTCCATGAAATACTTCCCAGCAAAGCGCATCTGCCTTGGCAGATGCCAAACTTCTATGACAGCAAATTTGTTTGAAAAATTAAAAAGCATCGCATCGACTATCATCTTTTTGAAGGTATACCGTGATAAAATATTTTTATCTAACGGCATGATTTCGACCTTGAAAACCCCCAAAAATTTTAGTTATTTGGATTAACATTTTTGTTGATGTTCGATCTAAAAGGGCTTTTGATTCGCATTCAGCGCTTTGATATAAATTCAAATAGAAGGGTCTGTTCTAAAATGCAGACCAACTTTTCTGCTAAGATATGAAAGTACCATGGTGTGCCGATACACCAGACCCTCCTAGTGGTATTATTTTAGGCGGCAGACTTGTAATCCAGTCTAGGTTTAGTTCGTGCACTCGACATTTTGGAGGAATCACAGACCTCAGAAAGTGGCGTATTGAGCTTATTTTGCGTCCGGGACACAAAACTTTTTTAGGCCCCTTCCCCCATTTTAAAATTTGTTTTTTTCTCAATATTCATAAAGAAATGTTTTAAAAACATACAGTTTCTTAGAGTTCTTCCGCTTATGGAAAGTGACTGATTAAAAGAAGGAAACAAAATATGTAAGGTTTTTGGCAATTTATTACTTATCGAATAAAACTGCGTTACAAAAACGAGCTTTAGTTCTGTCCTATGAACCAAATATACTTTTTCGGAAAGGGGAGAAAAAATAAAAACACGTGTATCGGCGATTTTCATGTACACGTCAGAATTTTATTATGTATAAAGTATAAAGCTACGGGTGACTGTACTTCGTGATAGGTTTATAATGCCAACCGTAATTGCCATGACTTCTCCATTTTCCCCAAGGCAACTCCATCTGTGCGTGGCTTAAAAGCCTTCGCAGTTCTATTTATTTATTTACTAAGCCTAGCTTATACCTATATATAGTAATTAATATATATTCTAATTTAAGTTATTTATATGAACCTATTGACTGCCCAAATGAAGTGAGAGATAGGTTGCAGACGAATGACACCAACGCAAGGATTGTACCAGTTGTATCTGACGTATTTCAATTGCGAAGGCAACACCTGAACTGCGATGTACTTATTAGTTTGAGTGAAGCGTTACAGTATGAGCTTCGGCTACTTTTTCATACGTGGGAAAGCTTCCTAGTGCCAGCGTAGAGTACTCGGGATGTATGCAATGCTATTGGTGATTCGAAAGTTTGCCCACGTTGCACTAGAATGGCAGTGTTCTACAGTAATGGTACAAATTACATTTGTCTGCTTCTGTTCTATAAACTGGTAAAGTAAAATCATTTGTTCTAATTGTATTTACGGAATGAACATTTCTTACATATTTTATGTTACTTTTCCAATAATCAGGCAAGTTGCCTTCTATTATGTTTCTAATAAACTTCATTGTATGATAAAACAGTATCTGTTTAATGCTTACCCAATTTAGAGCGTTTCCTAAGAATAAATCGCATAGCTCGGATCTGTTAATTTTGCAGTTTGTAAATTTGGTTATCTCTCATAATGAAGAATAATGTTGGGCAATATATGAGGTTCGATTATTGATCTGTAAATTACCTTGTACCGTCTACTTAAGTACTTGCAGGTCTTTGCATGAAATATATCTTTTTGGCTATTTTTCTCAACCGTGTAATCGATGTGCTCACTAAAGTTGAGTTTACCATCGATTTTGATTCCTAAATACTTGAAATTACTAACTTTGTCAGTAGCTTCGCTGTTTATATTTAGAAGTGGTAACTCATTGGTCTGAAGCCTACTACGAAGGAAGCTTTAAGTATATTTAAGTTTATTTTCAGGAATTCGGTATTGCTCATCGTCCTTTTCCAAAAACTTCAAAATCTTAGCTGCATCATATACAAGGAATTCTTTCTTCAGCTCTATTACCAATTATTTTCGTGACTCCGCAATATCTAGAAGTTGAATATTTAATGTGAAGCTTCTTGAAAAGGCGTTCGAAGTTACATTTTAAACAGTTCTTTGGCACGAAAACTTTTGTAAACAGGAAATCACATTCCTAATTATCACTAAACATTTTAAAATTTTACGTATTTATTTCACACATGCATGGATTTGACACTACTTTCACATATGAAAAGTTATAGATTTTTGTGAGCTGCTGGCCTTGCTAATTCGATAATTTTGCTATGCAATTGAGTGAAGCTTAGGTAGACGTAGTGACGATTTCATCGAAATCAAAATATTGCTTATACTTATATTCTAACTGAGGAGTTCATTGCATTATATCTAATATATATTATAAATGGCAAAGTTTGGATGTGAAGATGTTTGGATGTTTGTCCAGACGTTTGTTTTTGTGACTCAATCACGCAAGAACTGCTGGACCGATTTGGATGAAATTTTCCACACATATAGCCAATATTCTAGAAGGATCTACTAGCTATATATTTTTCAAAAGGGGGGAGGTCCCCGCCCCCTAGGAACAGTTATAATTTAATTATTATATTTTTTAGTCTTTGCGACTGAATCACGCCAGAACGGCTACACGGATTTTGATGAAATTTGGGACACAGACAATAGTCTACCAGCGAAATTTTTTTCGAACATGGAAAGAGGGGTGGGGGTCCCACGACCCCTTCGAGCAATTACTTTTTAATAATTTTTACACATAACTTTACGTTTACGGCCTTCACCAATATCACAGACTCAAGGGGTCAAATAAGTCGAGGGCTTACAAAGTAAGCATCGTCCGGGATCCCGTCGGGGTCATTTCGGGAGTTTTTCTCGACTAATACGGGATAATTTGGGGACCCTTTCGGCATCATTTCTGGATGGTTTCGGGATCCGTCCGGGATTCCGTCAGGGTGATTTCGAGACTATTAGGGAATCATTTGAAGACCTTTCCGGAATCATTTCTGGATAGTTTTGGGGATCCGTTCGGGATCCCGACGGGGTCATTTTGGGACTATTTCGGGACCAGTTTGGGGGACCTACCGGCATCATTTCTGGATGGTTTTCGGGATCCCGTCGGGGTCATTTCGGGACTTTTTCGGGATCATTTGGTGTATTTTTCGGCATCATTTCTACATGGTTTTCGGGATGCGTCCGGGATCCCGTCGGGGTCATTTCGGGACTTTTTCTCGACTAATACGGGATAATTTGGGGACCCTTTCGGCATCATTTCTGGATGGTTTTCGGGATCCGTCCGGGATTCCGTCAGGGTGATTTCAAGACTATTAGGGGATCATCTGAGGACCTTTCCGGCATCATTTCTGGATAGTTTTCGGGATCCCGTCGGGATCATTTTAGGACTTTTCCGGATCATTTGGGGTACCTTCCGCCATCATTTCTATATGGCTTTCGGGATCCCGTCGGGGTCATTTCGGGACTTTTTCGGGATCATTTGGGGTATTTTTCGGTAGTGTGCGGGATCCGTCCGGGATCCCATCAGGGTCATTTCGGGACTATTAGGGGATCATTTGAGGACCTTTCCGGCATCATTTCTGGATAGTTTTCGGGATAATTTCGGGACTTTTTCGAGGCTATTTCGGGATCATTTGGGGTATTTTCCGACATCATTTCAGTATGGTTTTCGGGATCCATCCGGGATTCCGTCGGGGCCATTTCGGGATCATTTGGTGTCCCTTCCGGCATAATTTCTGGAGGGTTTTGGGGATCCGTCAGGAATCCCGTCGGGGCCACTCCTGTACTTTTTCGGGACTAATACGGGATGATTTGGCGAGCCTTTCGGTATCATTTCTGAATGGTTTTCGGGATCTGTACGGGAACCCATAAGGGTAATTTCGGGACTTTTTCGGGACTATTTCTGAATCATTTTGGGACCCCTCCTGGTTGATTTCTGGATGATTTTCGGGATATATCCTGGAATTTTAGTATCATCTTGGGACCCTTCCGGGATCATTTTAGGTCTCTTCGCAACCGGTAGTTCAGCATACATGCGTTTTTAAATTATGAGCTTTTACGGCCGTGGATTTGCTGCTAATTATTCGTAATTAAAATTGGGTATGTTTCATCTTCAATCTAACACAGCTTTTTCGTTCTATAATCGGGTAAGGAACTGTTATAACTATAATTACACCTTTTGTAATATTTTAACCAACTAAAATACCCGAAAAAGCAACACTATTTTCGTCTAAAAAATTCTCTTTGGTTTTAGCTAATTGTAGTTTCACTCCTTTGTTCTATGAGTAGTAATTCTTTCACCCCTTTCATATCAGTTAATTTAATTTAAAAACAAAATTTATATTTTTAATTCGAAAAAACTGTATCTATTGTACTATTCATGAAAGCGTGCCTTTCAGCTTATCTTCTCATTTAGTTCTTTTTTTTACTAAATTATAAAAATAAAATACATTAGACAAAAATAATTTTTAAACAGATAACTTGATAAGCAGGCTAACGTGAATAGCACATATATTTTATTTTCTCTTTGCGGACGGGGCCGCGGGTAAAGGCTAGTAGTACTATATATGTAAGCATATATCGTGCCTTGTATTTATCTATGTATAAGAACCTTAGTCGTATCCTGACATATAAAGAGAAGTTATGGGGATGCCAGTTGCAGTACTCAATAGAAAATATCTCCTTAAGATTTGGGAACCTCACCGCGATGCTAAGAGTATAAAAGTCCAATAAGTTCGCTGGTTAGGTCGAATTCAAATTTCGAGGCATCCTGTCATTATACCAATCAATAGGCCGATAAAGCTACAAAAATGTCTTTTTTGTTTAAAACTTCATGAGCGAAACACAGGTTTCTAATAATAGATAATTCAATTATTATTTTTGTTTAAGAGAAACTGAAAAGAAATATACATTTGCTGGTAAATAGCGATGGAACCATTTCCAAAACCGCCACGTAATCATCATCAGGAAATTTCATAATGTTATCAAAGGTTTCACCGAGATTCGAACCGCGAATCACACGGTGAAACTGCAATTGACTTAACCACTAAACTATCCTGCTTGTATTTGTTTTCTTGCTTACATATTTAATTTTTTTCTCATTTTTACACTAAAACCTCAATTGAGACATTCTGTGGCTATATTATTTTGTGTTTTATATAGATTTTTCGTGACGTTCCTTGTATGTATCTATATTTGTAGGTTTAATAGTGTGGTTTTTGTTTTCGGTCGGAAGCATGTTCTGAGGTTTTGTTTTGATGCCAAAATAATCCTCTAAAAATATAAATCATTTATATCAATTGCACAGTTAAAAATTGTTTTTAATTTTATTCTATGAATGTTTCGACTGCTGTGTCGAATATTCCCAATAGCCAGGCTGCCCTTTCGAGAACGCCCTTTCTCAGAAATCTTTTAAATAATGTCCTATCTCGGAATTCGGTTGAAGAACGCCGCGTTTTTGGACTTTTTTGAAACAAATTCAAACGTTTTATGAAATAGGGCGTTTTTGAAACGGCAGTTGAGTTTCGACTCAGCAGTCGATTTGGTCTATTCTCGTCATAATGACTATCACTTTATCCCTTTAAAAATAATTTCTGTCAATTGTATTATGTTTTTGTAAAATAATGAAAAATATAAGCACATAAGAAAATAACCTGATAAGCACACCTACATTCGTGAATAGCCCAATTTGTTTTTCGTTTGAATTTGCAATTAAATAAACTGTGACTTTGAATAACTTTTGAACAAGAAAACATGGCAATTCATGTTTTTTAGATTTTTTCTAAAACATTAAAAATTACGTAAAACAATTTTTCTTAAGGGATGAGGCCACGATAATAATTTTTGATATGTACTTACGAGTATTTAAACAACTGTCTACAAAACAAGTGTGATATTTTATTCGACAAAACTTACTGATAGCATGTTCAGGATGGAGTATAAGCGTTAAGCAGCGTTCGATTCAACTGAATATGGCGGCGCATCCGGCGGGCCATCTTCAGAAAGTAATAGGAAGTGTCGCGTTCCACGGTCAAGAGCTTGAACCTTAATCTGAAACTTTTATATAATCAAATCAAATTTGGTTTAACATTTATACCACTCCGTGAAAATTAGTGCTCAGAATTTTGTTTCAATTTTAAACCAGAGATGTCTACACTGGCAGTTATAAAAAAAATCTAGTGGGCCTGGTTTCGAATTAACGTGCCCCGTCTATGCTTTATATAGTTCTTTTCTTATCCTCGATGAAATTAGAATATGTAAAACCAAATTTTTAAAATGTGAAACTGAAAAAGCAGTGCGGACGACCTTAGTTTTTATATTTTTTAAGATCTATTTTGGTTTCTAAACAAAACTTTTAAGAGTCGTTCCGAAGTACAACAAAAATATTACTTTTTTTAAGCGTTTGAATGTAGACATGTGATATAAATTTGGCTCATGTATACATATATGTATAAACAATTATCTGTGTGCCTCAATGTTAATTTCCCTCTTAAGAAAAAAATTCAAAATTGCAAAATCCTGGCTACGAAACTGTATATGTATATGTATCTGCGTACTATGCACATATGGTGGGGCGCATCCGCTCTTACAATATCCATAAAAAATATGAGATTGCACTGCACGATACAAGCTTTCTTGGTCAATGCTGGTGGGTTTGCGAAAAGGAGTAAACTTGCCCGACAAGTGTATGGTAACATGCACAATTGCCGTCATTGCCTTGCAATCATATAAGCCAATTACGAACATTTACCATTGCTCTATTATTATATACCATTACGTTTTATAGACCATAATTGATCCTTTGCGCTGGGCATATTTCCATTTCCTTTAATTCAAAAACTTTTAGAGCTCATTTTTAAATGCACATATCTACATATATATGTATGACATACGGGTCAAATTGTATGGATGGATCCTTTTTCATCAGGAGTATACAAAAACGTAATCTACATATGGTTCAAAGAAAATTGTAGAAGACAAAATAGCTGTAAGTCCGATTTCGAGTTTCCGACTTTTGCAAAATATATATTTTGCCATATGAATGTAGGGTTTGGCCAAAAAATCTTCATAGCTTATGATAGAATCATAGGAAAAATATCATATTGGTCTTACTTTAAAGGTATTCTACGTATTTATATCTATAGTGTTTTTGAATTTTAGTAGAGATATCAGGCTTAAATTATGAGAAATTATAACTTTTAATTACTATACTATCATTTTTAACAACTTTCTTATGGACATTTTTTTTCTTTACAGCTAAAATAAGTTCAAAATATTTCGAACATTCATTCAGACAGTTTTTCTTTTTGCGAATTCGTTTTAGTAGAAAAAAAATTAAAAAAAAACCTATATTTTCAAGTAATAAGCAAAAAAAACATAATTTTTATAATTTTAATGTGATTTATTAAAAAAACTATTTTTATACTCAGTTGAGCAGAGCTCACAGAGTATATTAACTTTGGTTGCATAACGGTTGGTTGTACAGGTATAAAGGAATCGAGATAGATATAGACTTCCATATATCAAAATCATCAGTATCGAAAAAAAAATCGATTGAGCCATGTCCGTCCGTCCGTCCGTTAACACGATAACTTGAGTAAATTTTGAGGCATCTTGATGAAATTTGGTACGTAGGTTCCTGGGCACTCATCTCAGATCGCTATTTAAAATGAACGATAACGGACAATAACCACGCCCACTTTTTCGATATCGAAAATTTCGAAAAATCGAAAAAGTGCGATAATTCATTACCAAATACGCATGAAGCGATGAAACTTGGTAGGTGAGTTGAGCTTATGACGCAGAATAGAAAACTAGTAAACTTTTGGACAATGGGCGTGGCACCGTCCCACTTTTAAATGAAGGTAATTTAGAAGTTTTGCAATCTGTAATTTGGTAGTCGTTGAAGATATCATGATGAAATTTGGCAGGAACGTTACTCTTATTACTTTATGTCGCTTAATAAAAATTAGCAAAATCGGAGAACGACCACGCCCACTTTTTAAAAAAATTTTTTTTTAATTCAAATTTTAAAAGAAAAGTTAATATCTTTACAGCATATAAGTAAATTATGCCAACATTCAACTCCAGTAATGATATGGTGCAACAAAATACAAAAATAAAAGAAAATTTCAAAATGGGCGTGGCTCCGCCCTTTTTCATTTAATTTGTCTAGGATGCTTGTAATGCCATAAGTCCAACAAAAATTAACCAATCCTTGTGAAATTTGGTAGAGGCTTAGCCTCTAGGACGATAACTGTTTTCTGTGAAAAAGGGCGAAATCGGTTGAAGCCACGCCCAGTTTTTATACACAGTCGACCGTCTGTCCTTCCGCTCGGCCGTTAACACGATAACTTGAGCAAAAATCGATATATCTTTACTAAACTCAGTTCACATACTTATCTGAACTCACTTTGTATTGGTGTAAAAAATGGCCGAAATCCGACTATGACCACGCCCACTTTTTCGATATCGAAAATTACGAAAAATGAAAAAAATGCCATAATTATATACCAAATACGAAAAAATGGATGAAACATGGTAATTGTATTGGTCTATTGACGCAAAATATAACTTTAGAAAAAAACTTGGTAAAATGGGTGTGACACCTACCATATTAAGTAGAAGAAAATGAAAAAGTTTTGCAGGGCGAAATCAAAAGCCCTTGGAATCTTGGAAGGAATACTGTACGTGGTATTACATATATAAATAAATTAGCGGTACCCGACAGATGATGTTCTGGATCACCCTGGTCCACATTTTGGTAGATATCTCGAAAACGCTTTCACATATACAACTAAGGGCCACTCCTTTTAAAACCCTCATTAATACCTTTAATTTGATACCCATATCGTACAAACACATTCTAGAGTCACCCCTGGTCCACGTTTATGGCGATATATCGAAAAGGCGTTCACATATAGAACTAAGGCCCACTCCTTTTTAAAATACTCATTAGCACCTTTCATTTGATACCCATATCGTACAAACAAATTCTAGAGTCACCCCTGGTCCACCTTTATGTCGATATCTCGAAAAGGCGTCCACCTATAGAACTAAGGCCCACGACTTTTTAAAATAATCATTAACACCTTTCATTTGATACCCATATCGTACAAAAAAATTCTAGAGTCACCCCTGGCCCACCTTTATGGCGATATCACGAAAAGGCATCCACCTATAGAACTAAGGCCCACTCCCTTTTAAAATATTCATTAACACCTTTCACTTGATACCCATATCGTACAAACAAATTCTAGAGTCACCCCTGGTCTACCTTTATGGAGATATCTCGAAAAGGCGTCCACCTATAGAACTAAGACCCACGCCCTTTTAAAATACTCATTAACACCTTTCATTTGATACGCATATCGTACAAACAAATTCTAGAGTCACCCCTGGTCCACCTTTATGGCGATATCTCGAAAAGGCGTCCACCTATAGAAATAAGGCCCACACCCTTTTAAAATACTCATTAGCACCTTTCATTTGATACCCATATTGTACAAACGCATTCTAGAGTCACCCCTGGTCCACCTTTATGGTGATATCCCGAAAAGGCTTCCACCCATAGAACAAAGGCCCACTCCCTTTTAAAACACTTATTACACTTTTCGTTTGACACCCATATTGTACAAACGCATTCTAGAGTCAACTCAGGTCCACTTTTATAACGATATTCCGAAAAGGCGTCCACCTATAGAACTAAGGCCCACTCCCTTTTAAAATACTCATTAACACCTTTCATTTGATACCCATATAGTACAAACAAATTCTAGAGTCACCCCTGGTCCATCTTTATGGCGATATCTCGAAAAGGCGTCCATCTATAGAACTTAGGCCCACGCTCTTTTAAAATACTTATTAATACCTTTTATTTGATACCCATATCGTACAAAATAAATTCTAGAGTCACCCCTGGTCCACCTTTATGGCGATATCTCGAAAAGACGTCCACCTATAGAACTTAGGCCCACTCCCTTTTAAAATTATCATTAACACATTTCATTTGATACCCATATCGTACAAACAAATTCTCGAGTCAGGCCTGGTCCACCTTTATGGCGATATCCCTAAATGGCGTCTATCTATAGATCTATGGTCCACTTCCTCTTAAAATACTCTTTAATACCTTCCATTTGATACACATGTCATACAAACACATTCCAGGGTTACCCTAGGTTCCTTTTACAACATGGTGATTTCCCTTACTTTGTCTCCACAGCTCTCAACTGAGTATGTAATGTTCGGTTACACCCGAACTTAGCCTTCCTTACTTGTTTTACTTAGAATTGATTTTAACGTATTATTCAAAATAAAAGTAATGTTATGTTATTATTTTTATACTCAGTTGAGCAGAGCTCACAAAGTATATTAACTTTGGTTGGATAACGGTTGGTTGTACAGGTATAAAGGAATCGAGATAGATATAGTTTTCCATATATCAAAATCATCAGGATCGAAAAAAAAATTGATTGAGCCATGTCCGTCCGTCAGTCCGTCCGTTAACACGATAACTTGAGTAAATTTTGAGATGTCTTGATGAAATTTGGTACGTAGGTTCCTGGGCACTCATCTCAGATCGCTCTTTAAAATGAACGAAATCGGACTATAACCACGCCCACTTTTTCGATATCGAAAATTTCGAAAAACATAAAAAGTGCGATAATTCATTACCAAAGACGGACAAAGCGATGAAACTTGTTAGGTGAGTTGAACTTATAACGCAGAATAGAAAATTAGTAAAATTTTGAACAATGCGCGTGGCGCTGCCCACTTTTAAATGAAGGTAATTTAGAAGTTTTGCAAGCTGTAATTTGGCAGTCGTTAAAGATATCATGATGAAATTTGGCAGGAACGTTGCTCCTATTACTATATGTAAGCTTAATAAAAATTAGCAAAATCGGACAACGACCACGCCCACTTAAAAAAAAATTTGTTTTTAGTCAAATTTTAACAAAAAAGTTTATATCTTTACAGTATATAAGTAAATTATGTCAACATTCAACTCCAGTAATGATATGGTGCAACAAAATACAAAAATAAAAGAAAATTTCAAAATGGGCGTGGCTCCGCCCTCTTTCGTTTAATTTGTCTAGGAAACTTTTAATGCCATAAATCGAAAAAAAATTTATCAATCCTTCGTAGGGGCTTAGATTCTAGGACGGTAACTGTTTTATGTGAAAAAGGGCGGAATCGGTTGAAGCCACGCCCAGTTTTATACACAGTCGACCGTCTGTCCATCCGCTCGGCCGTTAACACGATAACTTGGTCAAAAATCGATATATCTTTACTAAACTCAGTTCACGTACTTTTCTGAGCTCACTTTATATTGGTATAAACATTTCCGAAATCCGACTATGACCACGCCCACTTTTTCGATATCGAAAATTACGAAAAATGAAAAAAGTGCCATAATTCTATACCAAATACGAAAAAGGGATGAAACATGGAAATTGGATTGGTTATTGACGCAAAATATAACTTTAGAAAAAACTTTGTAAAATGGGTGTGACACCTACCATATTAAGTAGAAGAAAATGAAAAAGTTCCGCAGGGCGAAATAAAAAACCTTTGAAATTTTCGCAGGAATACTGTTCGTGGTATTACATATATAAATAAATTAGCGGTATCCAACAGATGATGTTCTGGGTCACCCCTGGTCCACCTTTATGGCCATATCTCTAAAAGGCGTCCACCTATAGGACTAAGGATCACTCCCTTTTAAAATACTCATTACCATTTTTCATTTGATACCCATATCGTTCAAGCACATTGTAGAATCACCCCTGGTCCACTTTTATGGCAATATCCCTAAATGGCGTCCACCAATAGAACTATGGCCCACGCCTTTTAAAATTCTCATTAATACCTTCCATTCCATACACATGTCATACAAACACATCCCAGGGTTAACTTCGGTTCATTTTCCTACATGGTTATTTTCCCTTATGTTGTCACCATAGCTCTCAACTGAGTATGGAATGTTCGGTTACACCCGAACTTAACCTTCCTTACTTGTTTAAAATCTGTTTTGCTCTCCAGTCGTGGTGTTTTTTTTCACGACTTTCTGCTATAACAGCCATATAACGTCTTCACGTTTTTTTTTCTATAACACGTTTGGAAACAGATGTTATTAACTGTACATATCTTTCTGTTCTTAGTATATGCATTGGAATATTAAGATCATCTAGTGTTGGCTCATCATAATCTAAGAATTGTACCAAGTGATCGTATGAATTATTTCTTGTGTATGCCAGATCAGATAGTAAATTGCCGTCATTCAGATCAATCATATCAGTATAATCTAAAGCAATTAAATTAATATTATATTTTTTGCAAACTTAGTTTAGCCGGATCAAGTATTTTTTCTCGATAGTATAACATTTTTTTGGTATCTCTATCATGCTTTTCTATCATCAAATAACATTGTTAATAAAATGTTTTCTGGATGAGCGTAATATGAATTATTTATGATTACACCATCTACAATATTAAGTAAATTACGTGGTATGTATCGTGTCCAACGAATAAACTTTGATAAAAGTACACTGCCGTATACAACAGAATTATAGTATTTTACATTGAAATATATTGGCACGTAAATTCTAATATAAACTGGTAGAGTTTTCAAATTTTCCGATGTTGTATTAGTTGTTGTATATAGATGTAATACCATGCTTGCTTTGGTTAGGCATCGAGAATGTGCAACTGGTCCTAGTTTTATGTTAGCTAAATCAACTGAAACAGCACCATTTGAAATTGCTTTGGCCATTTAATATAAATATTTAACATCTGTAGATAATTCTCGTTTTTATTCATTACTGGACATACAAGGTATATTTTCCAATGCTATTGGTTCAAAATCACTTACAACCTGAAAAATAATTTTTTTTAGATCAATTAAAATTAGTATAATTTTCCTATTTTAATTTGGTTGAAAAAATATTATAAAATAAGTTTAACAAATGCATACCTAAAATTTTTCACAGTCTTGAATTTCTTTGTATATTATTCCACTTGCTGCTCTTGGTCCATTCGTGACTGATTTATCTAATGCTCTGAATAAATCACCAAATGGTAATTTTTTGAAATGAAGCAAACATATAAACCATTGCAGTGGTCTATTTAACTGCTTTTCAAAAAGTCTTATAACACCATTTTCCATTCCAATATTAGCTGGTTCTCCATCGCTACATATGCCAATTAAGTGATCTATTGACAGTTTTTTGCTATTGAAGGGTTTATTTAATTTTTTTAATTACTAGTAATTCGAGATTCGAGAATTCCGCGAGAATCCGTGTTCTTGAAAAATAAAATATTGCGAACAAAATTATATGTATTATAAATATGTTTTAAGTTAAATGTCATTGAAGCAATATAATCAACAAAAAAGTCACAAGTAAAAAAATTAAGGAAGGCTACGTTCGGGTGTGACCGAACATTACCTACTCAGCTAGAGCTTTGGAGACAAAATAAGGGAAAATCACCATGTAGGAAAATGAACCTAGGGTAACCCTGGAATATGTTTGTATGACATGGGAAGGAATTAAAGAGTATTTTAAGAGGGAGTGGACCATAGTTCTATAGGTGGACGCCGTTTCGGGATATCGCCATAAAGGTGGACCAGGGGTGACTCTAGAATGTGTTTGTACAATATGGGAATCAAATGGAAGGTGTTAATGTGTATTTTAAAAAGAAGTGGGCCTTAGTTATATAGGTGGACGCCTTTTCGAGATATCGCCATAGAGGTGGACCAGGCGTGAGGGTTTTAAAAGGAAGTGGCCCTTAGTTGTATATGTGAAGGCGTTTTCGAGATATCGACCAAAATGTGGACCAGGGTGACCCAGAACATGATATATTGAGATGCATCAGTCGTAAGGATAAATTTTTTATTAAACTCGGGTGGTTGCAGAACTCGTTCACTTGTAAGAAGTTTTTCTAAAGTCTTAAATGAGTTTAAAAATTCTTTGCTTTTGAAGTCTAATATAGCGGTTTGTTTTAAAAGTTTGACCATCGGATATGCTACTTTAGCATAATCCCGCATGCACTTTCGGTAATATCTGGTGATACCTAAAAACTGTTTTATTTCTTTTATACTGGTTGGTGCTTGCATAATGTTGATTGCTCCAATCTTTGATTGATCAGGTTTAATACCATCACTTGTTACTATGTGTCCTAAAAAGTTTGTGCTTAATTCAGCAAAATGAAACTTATCAAATTGTATTTTTAAATTTGCTTCTCGCAAAGTTTTGAAAATTTTCTTTATCGATTCGATATGCTCTTGAAAGCTCGTAGAAAATATAAGTATATCATCTAAATATATGACACATATCTTTTGATATATTCTTTTAAAACATGGTTAATTAATCTTTGAAACGTAGCTGGTGCCGTCTTAAGACCAGATGGCATACGATTGAATTCGTAATGGCAACTTGCTGTCGAAAGAGCTGTTTCAGCCCTGTCGTCCGGATGCACCTCGATCTGGTGGAATCCCTTGGCCAAATCTATCGTACTAAAATAGCAACAGTTTCCCAACTTATCAAATATATCTTCCATATTTGGAAGTGGGAACTTGTCATCTACTGTCTGTTCGTTAGCTTGCGATAGTCGATTACAATTCTCCATTTTTGTTTTTCACTATTGTCAGTCTTTTTGGGTGCAACCCACAAAGGAGAATTGCAAGGACTGCAACTTGGTGAAATAATATTTTGCTCTAACATACTCTGTATCTGTCTGTTAACTTCTTCGCGATGTACTACGGGATACCTATACAAGTTTGTATACACTGCAGTATCATTTTTCGTAATAATTCCATGTTGTACCTCACTAGTAAATGGTAAATTATCTCCATCATTATAAAATATATCTTGGAATTGAAACAAAACATTTCGTAAAATTGCTTCATCTTTTGAATTAAGGTGTTTAGAAAATAGGCTATTTAACCTTTCATTTCTGTTTTCATCTTCACTGATAAGTATTTGTTTTGCATCATTTTCAAGATACTCAGTCACTGTTATTTCTTCTTCTTCGTTAAAAAAAATTGTTAATTTTACATCGTCTGTTAATAATAGTTTATCTTTATCAAAAAAATTGAAATAATTTCAATTTCTTTGTATATAGTATGTAGTATATATATTAGAGATGTACGCCGCCGCCGCCGCCGATTAGGGTCGTTTTTCGCACGCTGCCGCCGAAAGTCAAAAATATGGGCGCGGCGCGGCGGCGGCGGCGTCCGGCGCGTTACTATATTTTCTACTCGTTTAAGACTGTTTAGGCCATTTATTGTTCATGTCGGATATGGTCGAAAGTGGTATCAACAGATGCGCATCACTGCCAGTTATAAGAAACTAATTGCGAAATTTAACTCTTTCTAACTGTTCAAAAGTTATTTAAAAAAAACAAGCGTTTTCGCTTAACACGGACTTTGCATCACCCATTAAACAAAACACTACAGGAAAAGTTATATAATAAACTAGCAGAGTACCCGACGTCGTTCGGGTGTAAATAAAAGCAGTACTATGTATATAGACTAATATATTAGACTAATACCAACCCCCATTTGTATGGGAGATGCCACGCCCCTTTTTCGCTATCACCAATTTTTCTCGAGGGGGTAGGGATTATTCTTATATACCTCCTCACCTAATTTCAGTCGTCTAGCCTTAATACTTTCAGATATATTGACTACGAAAAATTGCAGTTGTATGGGAGGTGCCACGCCCCCTTGTCGAAAACTTTTTTATATAGCCTACCATAGATTGACGCACTCTGGGTATGTCATGGCAAAATTTCGTTCGATTCCATTCTGCGGCTTAGGCTGCAAGTCCAAACATACATACAGACATACTTCACAAATATATAGTAGAGATTTATATGCTCACTTTGCATATTTTTTTTCAAAAAATTAATAATGAACAATGAATTCAAATAAAATGACCCAAGGCGTTTCAAATTGCCCTCAAGTTGTTAAAAAAGCAAAAAAGGTGCCGATTAAAAAAAAATTGTATATTGCGATTGGCTGAAAGAATACGCCAAATCAGTGATGCAAAATCCTTTAGTAGGTTCTAGGGGGATAAACACTCCTTTGAACTGATTCTTACCTCATACTTAAGTTGGGGATATAAGTACGAATGAGAGGTTTTGAAAAATCATTTGGGCTTACATTCAAAAATTATTGTTTATTTGCGAAACTATAAAATAGCGTCTGAAATGTTAATTTTAATTTTCACACTAAATCCTTCAACACCCAAGTCTCCCGGTTTGACATAAAGTTGGCGGCCCTATCCAAAACTAGTCCCTTGGAGTGAATCACATTGATTATAGCCTATCAACCAAGTTTAAATATCACCTACGTCGACGAAGGTATGAGTTCGAAGTCGCAGTCCTATAGCTGGCCCATGGTGTGAGAGTCAGGAGGCGTGGGTAGCGACTGGTGGTCGGGATTGCTATGTTCGCACATCGGGAATTGTAGCTCTTAAAAACAGCGGAAAAACTGGAGGCGCCTGTGCACGGGAGTCATGAGTATTAATAGCCATTATAGCAACCGTAAGTCGCCTTTGTGCGTGATCGCAAAAGAGCCACAAATGATTTTAAGAAATAGTGTTCGCGATGATTATTAGGAGTTAACCCTAAGCGAAACTACGCTTTGCACGAGATATGCAAACAAAAGTGTGGCTATTTTATGTATCTCTATTTCTTTTCAGCAGACGCAGCTCTACCAATTCGAAAGACCGGGATTAGGTTCGAAGCCTCTCTGGAGTAAGTGAAGGAGGGGCAATCCCTCCGCAAGGAGCTACTTCTGAAAATTTTTGAACGATCTGCGAGATCTTGAGGCAAAAAACCCGGATCTTTCCGAAATGGCCAACACGTTGATTTCATTAAATACATACAAACAAACCTTTCCTAAATACTATTTTTTTAAATAGAAAGATCAAGCTTTTTAAAGTAAGAATACCGGCGTATGCTGGCGCGCCGCCCACGCCGGTATATAATAGAGCCTACGCGGCCGCCACCGATAAAGTGATCGGCGTAAACCTCTAATATATATATATATTTTCGCAATTTCAGCCCAATTTTAACAGCTAGAAGCTTCAAATTTCACCAAATGCTTATGAAAAACATCATAGAGGTCGGTGGTATATATAGCATATATCTCATACACCGATTGTCCAGATAAGAAACTTTTCACAATATCTGCCCCATTTTAACAGCTATAAGCTGCTTACCTATATAGCATATATTGATGTCTGAAAAAATGATAGAGACCGGTGGTATATATAGTATATATATGGTGGTATATATAGTATACTAGCTATACCCGGCGTACGTTGTAACGCCCGAGATAGAATGAGTGTTGCGTTATTTTTTCTGTTTTGTTTGTTGATAATTTAGTTTATTGTTCTGTAAATTGAATTGAATTTTGTACGCATATTTGGTGAAATTTTCGTTTAAAACATTTTATTATTGCATCTTATTGTAATGCATGTGGGTACACAATATTTTTGGTTTTTTCGTTCGGTGCAAAGATAAACAAATTTTTTGGCGTTCCAACTCTAGAGCAAGCAACATATAGCTGGCCATGGGAAAAGCATGGACTCTCTAAATTTAATCCTGCAACAGTAAGCGATTGTCCTTGTGCTTTGTTGATTGTAATTGCAAAAGCAAGGCGTACAGGAAACTGTAAGAGCTTAAAATTGAATGGCAAATCTGTAGGAATCATTGGGATCCGTGGTATGAGCACATCTTCACCTTTGCTTTTACCGCTGATGATTGTTGCTTCGATTACATTCGGCATTAATTTCTTAACGCAAAGTCTGGTTCCATTGCACAATTTTGGTGGGTCTAAATTCCGAAGAAGCATGATTGGTGAGCCAATTTTCAAAGTTAATATATGCGCAGGCATTCCAGGTGGTTCTAAAGAGTTTAGAAATTCAATTGGATAATTCACAATTTGATCTTCATCTGTAACTGTGTCGATCGATTTATATTTCGTCACTTCACCAGGAATTTGGTTTTGAATGCGATCATTGATTTTGTATACATGATCATTTTTGGGAGCTAAGATTGCTCGTTCGCATAGCCAAAAAAAAATTTAATTTTAAATTCTTAATTCTGAAATATGAAAAACCTCCGTCTTGATCGAAGGAACCTATACCCAAAATTTGGTGATGATTGAAGTGTGGGAAATACGTTTCCATAGGGAACACACACACAGAATTTGATTTTTATAGAAGATGTAGATAGACTGAAGCAAACAAATTTTTTTAACCTAAGTTTGTACGGCAGCCATAGTTCTGAAAAATCCATTTGTAGGGAAGGTGCCACGCCCCTTTTTCCCAAATTTCACATTTTACTGGAGGTGTTAGGACTTAACGTCATATAGCTCCTTACCAATTTTCATTATCCTACCATTACTACATCCAGAGATATGCAGTATGATATATTCCATTTGTATGGGAGGTGCCACGCCCCTTTTAGATTTCGGTTATATTTTAAATATCTTGATATAATGAATAATAACCACTTTTTCCATATATGTAGGTAGGTGTACGTTGCAGTTTTGTACTAAAAACCTGAAGGAAAAGAGGTAATATGGTGATCAGAGCTAAGCTAGACGTTATTTTGAGTTTTATAAAACCGTTCCACTGCATTGATTTTCTTTCCGAATAATTGTGGAAAAAATAAGGTTTCTTCAGAAAACTTCTATAAAAATCTACCACCTATTTTTAAGTTTGCGTGGTAGAAGTGGTAGAACTTATATTTCAGGAAAAAGGTGGTAGATCTACCACTTTAGTGGTAGAAGTCCGAACACTGCTCACAGTTGAACTGCATACAAATTAACGGAACATAAGCGTCGTTTGTATAACAAATACAAAGCAGTAGAAATGTTCAGCCAGCAACGAAATGTGACATACGTTTGTGTATGTGTGCTGAAGCATCTCTCATAAACAGTGTACAAACCTCGGTGTTTATGTTTACTCTCCTTCGAAAAAAATTTGCAACTTAGCAGCCCACTGATCACAAATCGAAATTCGTATATGTCCGGATATTAGCATCGCTACTTATCCCATCAACTAAGGCGATGCTAAGGCCATGCAAGCCGTATTTACGTAATAATTAAATCAAGTATACCATATATAAGAGAAAAAAAAAAAAAAAAAAAAAGGAAAAATAAAGAGAAAAGGGTGGAAAAAAAACAAAAAAAAAAAAAAAAAAGAAGACATGGGAAAAAAAAGAGCGGATTGAATCGTGGCAGCCCCATAGAGATGTCACACACAGATGCAGTTACTTATACGCCTATGCGCGCGCGAGAGACCGTAAACTACAAACATTCACATCACTATTCAATCTTTATGTGTTTCTACATAAACGTAATAAATAATTGCGTCTACACATATGCTCGTATACGAGCAGCGAGCGCAATGCACAAACACATGCATATATCTTATCTCAGTGGTCACAAGGATGAGCACTAATTGTGCACGTAGTTGTGGCTGGCGCTTTTGTAGCCGAACAACTAGTAACTTCCTGACATACGAGAGCCTACCTAGAGTATGCAGCGTAACACTATAAAGCGGCTGCAGCGTAGTACGAGTAATTCAGTTTGATTTGTCGTTGTCAGCAGTTCGAGTTCAAGACGATATCCTACGATCAATGCAGTGTTTCATTGAGCTATCACATCAGTGTGGTTATTAAGCAAGCTATTCGTTTTTGCACAGTTTTTTATTGTGAAGTACTTTAATAAGACATTTTTGCATTATTACAAATTGAGTTATTTATTCAACGTTTAGCGATACGGACCTAGCAAAAGGGCAAATAAGAGGATTTGCAAGTAAATTTCGTTACAATTGGTGTCAGAAGAGTCATTGTTGAATACATGCCAGAGGACAGCAAGGGACATGGCGAAGTTTTAGTGAATTGAAAGATCCATCAACTAAAGATTAGTTGAGACCGTGGAATTTGAATACACAGCGGCGTTAAACTTAAACTTCAGGCACGGCTACGATAGGCACTGGAATCAGAAATGGCTTGCTATGGAAGAAGTAATGTCTTTCATCTTGTAGCGAGGAAGACAACAACAATTGCAGAGAAAAACGAAACATCGCAGACAGTTACAAACACAGACTTGAACATGATATTGGCTGCAATATCGGCACAGCATGTCCGAATGTCATGCACAAATATCCATCCAACATGTCATCCCAACTGGAAAGAACAAAAGACAATAAACCTCCCAACTGGAGTCACCGAAGACTATATGCTCCCAGACTGGAATCAAGGAGGCACGTAATTTCAGAATGACGTCGCGTGTCATCTCAACTGGAAAGACCAAAAACTATATGGGCATCTCAATTGGAAGCGGGGGGGGGGGGGGGCAAGAGGTCGTATATCTGACATGCCGGCAGAAATTTTGGGGAACGTATCATCAACAACTGGAAGTGCAAGGATGCAAAAATGGCTCAATTTCAGGCAAGAAGTAATGATTTAAAATGTCGTATGGAGGCAGTTACAACTAAATCGCCCAGCTGTTTCAGCGAGTAATCCAAGGTAAAGACACAATCTTTTTGGACGGTTCTGTTCCTTTTCAGGTCTTTAAGCACAGTTTGAGAAGACCCGTGCAGCAGTGAACCAATGGAATGCTGACGATAAATTTGCAGCTCTTTCGTGGCACTGAAAATGGCCTGCGCGAAAATCTTACGACCATACCCAGAGTACGAGCGGAAACCTTACTAAACATGATGATCGCTTAGAGAGACGTTACTGGAAGAGAGCATAGAAAACGATCTTCAAATTGAGTTTGCAAACCGGCTACCAAAAAGCAAATGAGACATTGCAGGAGTTATGCTTCAGAATTATTGAAATATTGGCTCTCTTGCAAATGCTGTTCACCCGTGGGATACACTGAAAGGGTAAAGATTCAGAAGCTTTATAATGGCATACGGAACGGTCGACAACAAAGCGAGCTACATACTCAAAACCCCAGCCAACATTCGCAGAAAACGGTGTCACAAGCTCTGATTCAGGAACAGCGTCGCTTCTGTGTAAGCCAGTTTTCAAGCACGCCGTGTGGAAGTAGAAGGCCAGATTGGGTAGAACAATTTTGGAAGCAGCCTGAAGGAA
>JARSSU010006523.1:0-15350 GCA_029619165.1 Eurosta solidaginis
ATTCTGTTATAAATATTGATTATTATACACTTGAACAAAAGGAATAAACAATTGACTCCTTTCAATAATCAAACTGATTAAATCACTTTTGGAAATCAAACTTTAAGAACTTTTTTGATTAACTTTTCAGACGGATGCGAATGGAATATTTTTTGAACACATTTTCAAGAATATTAGCTATAGTTCACCCAATAATATATCTTCCTATATTTTGCGTGTAATCAGGTTCTTGTAAAATCTCAAACCATAATATGCGAACTTTTTTGTGCTCATACGCCGTGTCGTACTCATAAAGAACGCAACATTTCAGTTATAAATAAGTACCTACATATTCACTTTATTTATGGCAACGCAAATATCACGAGTCCCATATTAATTAAGCCATTTTATTGTTAAACTTTGTGATCTATATTATGTTACTAGTTTTCACTCCACAGAGTGAGTGTCTTGCAAAGTATTTTACTCCTACTTTTTGTACACGAAATGTACTGAAGCTTAAGTTGAAACACTGATTGAATCTCAACAGTGCGTCCTATCACCTTGGTAAAACCAAATACGGACCATGAGCTTCAAGATCGCCAAATCTTCAAAATAGCTGTGAAAAGGAAAGCAAAAGGTGTTGCCAATATGACAATATGTCTGAAATGGTTTTTCTGTGCTATATCGAACAGTAATAGCGACAATGGATGCTGGCCGCTCTCCATTTGCTTTGTTAATTGAAATTAAAAGGAGTTTTGGGCTTATATCTTTCATGCAACTTGAATTTACAAATCACTTGTACCAAATTTTAGCTCCCAATTTGACTGCAAAACAATGCCTTGGCGGCATTGCAAGGTCACGTTCATATTGACATTTTAGTAAAAAAATATATTTAACATAACAATATAAGTCGCCATTAACCTAAAAAATACAAATAAATATAACAGCCATGCAAATCAAGGATCAGCAGCTGAAAAATTCAGTCATAAATATTACTTAAAAATAAAATAAAATAAGAAAGTTAAATTAAAAAAGATAAAAAAAAATCATAACTCAACTCAATGCAATGAATGCGTCAAGCATTTTAGCAAAAAGTTCATGAACCTCAAGTGGAAAATAGCAATTGCAATATCAAAAACATACAGCAACTTAAATGTGCATAAACAACAACAACAAGCGGCAGAGCAAAATGCATCAACATCAACGAAATCATATTTAAAAACAAATCAAAGACACTTCTCAACAATAATCAAACAAAAATCGCGTCTGTTGCATGAATGATTGACCGAGCAAAAGCGAAAATACTTATAACCTGCATAATTGGCCAAATAGATATATAGACGATGAATGCTTGAACGAAAAGTGCGAGCGTCCGGGCCAACACAAGAGTGAGAAGGCAAGTAGAGTGGGGTGGCGTAGTTTGGAGTTAAGCGCTTTTGAGCATTTGAGACAAGTTCACCAATGGCAATAGCAATACAAAGTGCAACAATTGAAATACAACTACAACAGCAAGCATTCGCATACAAATAATATCAAACAAAACAGTAACAACAACAACTGCCATACATTAAAGTCAACAATCACAACAAAGTAGTAAGTACGCTCGACTATACAGCGACAAAGACAACAACAAATAGACAAAGATGGAAAAATGTAAAACAAAAGTAAAATAGAAACTTTTGAAAGAAAATTTTGCACACGAAAAGAATAGAAAACTTTGTATGCGCCATTGTAAAAGTCAATGGATTTTCCATAACGCTAAATGATCTTTTCATAGCTTGAATTGTGGTTGCCCAGTTTATTGTTGGATTTTTGTTTTTGGATGACTATCAACTGCTTCAACTTGCTTCTGAAAATAATTATTTTTTTCATACATGCATATTTTTTACTTTATATATATATAGTTCTATTGAGAGGTTTTCCAATTTACACATGATAGCAGAAATCGTACATTCAACTATTACATACATACATATGTATATAAGTAGAAGCAAGATGTGTATGTACCGTTACTCACTATATAAGTGGTACAATTTTTTGCTAAAACTTGTAGAGAAAAATTGCTTACAACAATTCTTTCCAAAAATAAAAACAAAATTTTTACAAAACTTTTCAATACTATGTTAGAATGTTAAAATGATAATCTGGGGGCGGACTATGAAAACCTCAAAATCGTTGTGAATTCTTTCTTTAAATTATTTTTTGGCCTTTGCAATATCTTTTTATGTGGTTAAAAAAACAGTGGAAAGAAGAATTCAAATCCATCATCTTGGCCTGGAATGGAATCGAATCAAACCTGGAAAGCCCGAATCGAACTTGGAATCTTGGGATACTTTCAATTCTTTCAGCTCTATCATGAAAAGGAGCTCTTGCTCCAATATTTCGGAAATCGCTAAAAATCTTTTTGCCTAAATCCTTAGTGAAGGGGGAAAAAAAATATTTGCGCCTCAAAATATGTTACAAATTTTTAGTCATCTGCGTTGTGCAATGTTCAATTTTTTCTTCTCAGAACATTTTCATGTTCTTTGTACAAAGATTTTCTCCAACACCATCCCTAGTTTCAAAGTCTGGGCCAAATTAGTTCACGTGACGCCATTTTGATGAATGTTTGTCCTGGAAAACAATTGCTGCTGATTTTGTAAGTAATTTTTACGGGGATGGGGCGTGAATGTTTCTTTGCTGTCCTGCTCGCGCAACTCCGGCAAATGCTGCTAGAAGACAGTCACATTCTCTCTAGACAAGCGGCCAGAGTACAGCAGCGATTCTAAACATCTCTTTCCTTGACCTACTTCACAGGTCCTTTATTCTCTTATATCCTTAAATATGTAAATATACACATTCTTTTGATTGATTTGAGTGTAATGCGACCTCTTGCAACTGCACATAATCAGCAGATTGAAGCGAGAGATTATTTCATATACACATATGAAGTCAGCAGATAAGAGCGAAGAAGGAGGAGAAACAATCATACATAACGTTATTATCAGCTAAGAGCAGCAGCTGTTACACACACGCGCATATAGCTAGAAGAAAAACATAAACTACAGATATACATATATATAGCCAACAGGGGCGGATCCAGCACGATTTGGGAGGGGGAGGGGGTGGGCGATTTAAGTAAAGTTTTTAAGTAAGATAAAGTGACCTTAAAATGTTTCATAAAACACACATACATACCTACGCTCATCTACAAAAGTCATCAGCACTCAGATTTTTCCAGTTTTTACTAAGTTTTGCTTCGACCTTCATTATTTTCGATATTTTTATAAAAATATGTATTATTATATAACACCAACAATCCAAATATACACTTAGACTTTTTAGAAAATTCGGAAAATTCCGCGAATTTTCATGCAACTTTTTAGCTTTCAGTAAGAATTTTTAGAATTTATCTCTCAAATGGGGTTTTGCATGCACATTTGCGGGCAAACAAAGAGAGATTTTTTGAAATACATATGTACATACATACAGTGTTGCCCTTGTGTCGTTTTGTGGAGATTTCATTCCTTTTTAGAACATTTTTCTTCTTTGAAAACTATTTCAAATATTTTTAGAACTATTTTGGGGCTCAATATTTTACCCTGTCATAAACATCAAAATTAAAAATGCACTTGATTATTTTAAGAAGCATCTATAGAAATATGATTCAGAAATTATATCCTTTCGAATTTATAAGAAATCCATAACTTAAAATTAAAGGTGCGTATTCAAAGTCGAAATATAGTTACCTATACTTCAAATTTGGTCACAGCTTTTTTGACATATTGTCCATAGCAAATTATTTTAAAAAGCCTACCTACATAACATTGATTGTGAATATGACCACAGTTTTTTGGGTATTTTAATTTAGAGGAGGATTTTTATTAGTCCTTTTAAATTGGTTTACAGCTTATAGCTGTTAAAAAGGTGCATTGCTAAGAGCTTGACTTTGCTACACAAAGTTTGTGGCACGCTTCTGTGTGGAAGTGTAGCACAAAAGTAAAATCCCTATTGACCGCTTTTTGAAAATTCTCAACGACAACACTGTTCACAGGAGATTCGAATAACGGTACTTTTGACATAGAGGCTACAGTTACCACTTCGATCCATTTATACAAAACTGGTGCTTTTTGTTTAGGTTTAGTCTGATGGTCACTTTTCCTCCAGGGGGTCGATCGCCACTGATAGCCAAATAACCAAGTATGAGATACAACTGTTCCGGAAGGCATGTTCGTGAAAAGTCTTGACCGGAGGAGAAATAGTTGAACAAGGCTAACTGAGAGCATAAACGCAGCGCAGTGCACGCGATAATGAATCAGTTTGATTTAAACACGCTTTTAGTGAAGTACGCGATAATTGTAATTGTAAAGTACTAAATAAAGACCATTTTACCAAACTGAATATTAGAGATATTTATTCGACAGTTCAGCGATTTGAACGTTAACTGAAGGTGCATAAATTTCCCAATATATTTCCTTAATATATGTGATCCAGCCTATGAAAAGGTGACTTATGACTCAAAAAAAAAGAAAACTACTAAGAAGCTGAAGAAATGCATTGTTTGTCTTTAACAGGTGTTTCTCGCAATTTCTTTTTAGAGTCATAAGCCACCTTTTCATAGGCCAGGTCACATATTATAAAAAATATCTATGAAAGTTCAAATTCAGCATATCGAAGGTCCATAATTATATTTTGGCGACTCACTTCGACAAATGGTGTTATTCTATTACAATTCTGCCTGATGCTGCATTCCGAATATCGGTTGAAGATACTCTCTCTCGAAATTTTTTGGAATAACGCCCGAAATATACAAAAAAAAATTACAAAAGCGCCGCATATTACATGTAATTATGAAATTATTTTTAAGATGCCTTTTGTAAAAAATTCTAGAATCGTTCACCCAACCGTCGCACAGTGTTTCGTGTAGAACAAGCTAGCTGGACAAAAACAAAGTTCTTATTCCAAGAAAAGTGTAATGAGAAATGAAGGAAAACAAACAAAATAACGGGATTTTTCTTTTTTTTGATATTTTTTCTCATATATATTGAGTAATTGAAGTAAGAAGGCAGGAGTGGCCGTAAAATACATTGATTAATTTGCAAAATTCTTGTTGAATATTAAGCTTCATATTTCTTTTAAGTGAACACTTTTATATAATTTTTTTGATGGATTCTAAGCTCGAAGGTAAGTAAAATTTTTTAATAGTAATTCTTTCGCAAGTAGAGTATTTTCAATATATTTAACATTCCGTTATTAAGAAGAAAAGGTATTTTTTCTCTATATTTTTAATTTTAGGGACAAAAACGTTACATACATCCGCCGACATCCGGGCTAAATTTTACATATGTTATAGTCGCAAGTATTCTCTAATAGTCCAAAGAAAAAACCATTGCGAATTCTTTGCACATCTATTTTTAATTTTTTTTTGTAGATTTAGTTATCTCTACATATAAAATAGGATGTATGTACGTACCAGCTCCGACGAGATATTTGAACCTTTAAAGCTGATCTACAAACGGCAAAACCAATCCCCAGGTACAGGGAACAAACACGTAGCCATAAAACATACAAAAATAAACGCGCAAGGTCAACAAGAGCACACCAAAAGCAAAAAGGCGAAGATCACTGACTTCAACCTGCCACAACCTACCGCACCAGTCACCAAGGCATAAAAACAGGTACATACAAAGCAATCCTAATGCAGGTATAACCACACAGGAACGCTACACAAAACAACCCCATTTGGTAGCATCTACGCCAATACCTGAATGTAATATTAATACTGCGCAACTGATAACAAATCAGAACGATCAACGACACTTAAGATGGCAGCACAACAATCATCAACTATTCACCCTGTCGGAAAATCAAAGACACAAAGTAGTTTAGTTATAACCGTACCAAGAACGGATTTTTTTGACATTTGGGTTCAACATTCGAAGGAAACCAGATATAAAGAATTATTGAGTTTTGTTGTACTTAAGTACGATTTAAGCGAAGCAGCCGAGTATTCGATAAAAAGTTTAAGCTTACAAATATCGGCATATTCGTCGAAGCTGGATCAAAAGTGGAACACTTCTGGAAGACATAAGGAGCGATTTTTGAATAAAAACTCGGAGTGGCTTTCGGGTCCAGACTTCATATTTACAATAACGGTGGATTCAAAGTTGCCATCAGACCAACCAACCACTTCTTCAGGTAACCCCGGCCCCGGAAGCCGAATGAAGGACTTTGTTAGCTGCAGTGAAAAAACCAAACGGCGTCGAGTGGATGACCTCTTGCAATCTATAAGTCCTGGTGAGTTACTTTATGCGGCAGAAGTATCAACGCGTATGTCCAGCAACAGAAATGTTGCTAACATTATAAAAAAATCACAGGAAACCACTCAAATATCCGGCAAAAAGATGACATGTGAGCCAGATGCAAGATGCTTGAGCAATGTAGAAGCTTTAGCATACTACGTAGATAGCAAGTCGACGACTCATGGGTACAAAACGACTGGGAAGTGGAGCATCAAGGTAGGCCATAAGGTTTATCAATCATTTTATAGTCTAAGAAAAGCTAAGGAAGAATGCTATCCAAATGAAATTGATGTGGGTGAAACACGTGCGGAAATTAAAGTCCAGTCCGTATTAGATAAAATTGTTGAGCGTTTAGTTTTAGCAAATCAAGAAGTTTTTGTTAGTTTATTACCTACAAAAATTGACGTATACTTTAATCAGCAAGTGGGGTTGCGATGGAAGCTCTGGCCATAGCTCATATAAGCAAAAGTTTACATGCAGTTCTAACACTGATGAATTTTTGTTTATATTTTCCTTCGTTCCTCTTCAATTACAGGATGAAAAAGGTAACATTGTTTGGCAGAATCCTCGACCTTCTTCTACCATGTATTGTCGTCCAATTAAATTTATTTTTTTCTAAAGAAACAAAACGATTTTATTGTTTTGAAACGAACAAAGTTTTAGAGGAGATAAATGCGTTGTTGCCAACAAAGTACATGCTCGAAGAATACGAAGTTTCCGTCAAATCACAATATGCTTCTAACAATGATTGACGGAAAAGTTTGCAATGCTTTGACTGAAACTTCTTCCGCACAAAAGTGTTATATTTGTGGTGCCACTCCAAAAGATATGAATAATGAGTTACGGGATTTTACGCCTAACCGAGATAATCTTGATTTTGGTTTGTCTACTCTCCATGCATGGATAAGATGTTTTGAATACTTGCTTCATCGAAGTAAAAAAGTGGCAGCTTAGGAATGCGGCAGATAAAGAGAGTATAAAGCTACGTTCCAACGAAATCCAGCATAAATTTAAAAGTGTACTTGGATTGATAGTAGATAAACCAAAACCAGGTTTCGGCAATACCAATGACGGCAACACTGCTCGTAGGTTTTTCGAAAATTCTGAAGCTAGTGCTGAGATTACGGGATTGGATGTAACGCTCATCAAAATATTCGACACTCTCCTTCGCGCATTAGCATCTGGGTACAATATAAATATCCAAAGATTTGAAAAATTTGCGGTCGAGACTAAAAAACTATACATAGATCTCTATCCATGGTTTAATATGCCTGTTACAGTTCATAAAATCTAAGTGCATAGTACTGATATTATAAAATCAGCAATTTTACCTATTGGTCAACTTTCTGTGGAAGCACAGGAAGCCCGTAACAAAGATTTGAGACGATTCAGGGATGATAACACACAAAAGCAGTCGCGTGAAGCCACGAATAGAGATCTTATGAATATGTTGCTTATAACATCGGATCCTTTAGTTAACAGTTTTAGGGAGATACCTAAGAAAAAATTTAAAAGTCTGACTTCAGAAGTCTTAAATTTACTGTCCCCCGATAATGTTGAGGAGTCAATAAATACCCCAGTTGTTTCAAGCTTTCACAGTAGTGTTGCTGATGCTCATGACTATTCCACAAGTGACTCATCGAATGAAAGTGATGATAGCGAATAATAACATAGTTATAAAAGATAACCTACCCTATAACTTTTTGTTGGATCAGGTTTTATTTAATTTAAATCTATTGTCTTTTCTACTTTGTATTATACTTTACTTTTAAGTTTTTGTAATAAGTTATTTTCACATAATTAATTTAATTATTTACATTGTTGTTATTATTATTGTAATTCACTTTTACATTCCTGACTGGTACTATAAAATAATTTTGTAAAAATTGTAGTGCCAGGATAAATACTCAAATAAATACAAAATATGTATGTACATATGTACAGTCACTCACATAAATAAGTAGACACCCCTTTTTGGACAATTCTTACAATCTTCGCTTTCGCAAATTTATTTTAACTAATTTCCAATAAGAAAATTTGTCACGTTCTATATCAAAAACTAAATTATATTTAAAAAATATTTGAAAAATTCGACGAATTTTCATAAAAAATTTTAATTTTTTTTTCGGAATTTTTTAGAGTATTGAGATTTGTAGTCCATTCAATTTAAGTACAATAAAGTAATATTCTTAAGTTCTTTACATTTTTTTGGATCTATGTTACTTATTCACATGAGTTACTGTATATGAAATAAGCAAATTTATGCATATGAAGTAAAATTTTGGAAAAAAAATAAAAAAAAGAACATATGCCTGAAAAAAATGACGTAGTTGTAATAAATGACTGCATATGAAACGGAAAATCTCATAAAATAATTTTGTCCAGCTAGCTTGTTCTACACGAAACACTGTGCGTCGACATGAAATAATTCAATATGCAAAATTTATGAATTTTTTGCTTTTGTAGCAATTGAGACTATATAATGTACGTACCTTTCTAGTATCGAGAAATCCCAGTGAGATTTTTTGAATCAAATTTCGCTTTGCACTAAATATTGAAAGACATAATGATTTTCACTGTTTTTCTTTTTTTCGCAGCAATATCAAGTTTCTTGTAAAAACTTTTTCTTATTGTGACGCCAAAGCAGAAAGAAGTCATTGGCTGAATGACTTCGTGTTTTTTTAGATAGAGTGGCAACTCGTTGTCCTCATTGTGGATTTTGTCTTAATTTGAATGTATTTCCAGAAAAGAGAGTTTTGTCATTTTTCAGTTCAAGTTATGTTTGAAAAAGCGGTAACCACTGCAACAAGGCATAATACCTCGAGGCAGCTTGAGCGCAGGCCTCATGGCCATAGCGGTATAGCGCCATATAATATGAAGCAAACGGAATACATGGTCCCGTGCCTGAGCTTCGAAAGAGTTCTGGGGGCCACAATTGAGCCAGAGGGTTTGAGCCAGGGTGCAGAAATTACAGAACATGGTACTCAAGTGTATACTGATAGCTCTAAAGTAACGGAAGGGGTCGGGTATACTGTTTACTGTGTTGATCCAAAAATAATTCGATCCTACAGGCTTTCAGATTACTGCAGCGTCTTTCAAGCAAAAATTATAGCCGTGAAGAAAGCAGCAGAAATACTGGAGGAAGCGAGCTTAAGCTGCAGTCGCGTCAATAGATATATATTGATAGTCAGGCGGCGATAAAGGCAATAATCTCAAACAGTACTTCATCAAGAAGTGTTCTTGAATGCAGTGTTGCATTGGAAAACTTTGCTCTGACCGGATGATACATAAGGGATATAAGGTAACGAAGAGGCCGATGAGTTGTCAAAGGAGGGTGCATCACTCGCTGAATCGACGATAGACGCCCCAATCCGTTTTGGAGAAATCAAAAGAAAACAGAAGTTGCATATGATCCATCAATCAGGAAAGGCGTGGAGAAAAGCGTAGGGCTGCAAAAGATCACGTGTAGTGCTACGATATTGGACTCACAAAGTGGCTCAAGATTTAAGGCTCACGATGGGTACACTAACTGGGCACTGTCTTCTAGCGTCACATGCTTATAAGTTAGGCCTAGTCAGTAAGAGCAGGTGTGTGAAGTGCGAGCTGCAAGAAGAAACGGCTCAGCACTTCGTGTTCTACGCTCGCCAGGTAAAGGATCCAGCTATTAGGGCGGCACAGTTTCCAGATCTTAAGTCAGCAATTAAGCTAGGTCCTAGAAAGCTTCTGGTATTTGCCAAGAACACGGAGTTATTCATAACATAAGTCTTGGTACTTGATTAGGGTTCTTTTGTTGGGTCATCAAACAAATTCTGGTAACCCTATGGACACATTCAGTCTATGTGAGGTTCTTATTGACCGGCCAGCTCAACCTAACTTAGGGCCGGAAGAAAGATTGACAAAAGGGTTGAGGAAAATTTGTAATTTTTCGTCCCCCTTTTTGGACCAAAACTGATAAATATCTAGTGAAAAGAGCAGTCTATGCAAGATTCAATTAAATATCTTATTCTTGGGTGTATAAGAGATCCAGCGTTGTCTCAAAATATATATTTCATACCTTATTCTATAGGCTCATTCCATTCCAAGACACCCGGTCCGCGCACGACATGATTTTTGATTTTGATGAAATTTTAATATGTTGTTCTTTGGTCAAAATAATGAAACACGTGTTTTTTTTGCCTCATAAAATTTTTTTTCGGATTTATCGGCAATTGAGTTCCATAAAATGCAATCAATATTTTATTCACCTATTTTTTCAACTATCGGCGGCATATTTGCACATCACTTGCCGCCGTTTTACTACAAAATCACTGTCATTCTGAAAAATAACAACAAAAGCATGTTTTCAATAATAAATGTGATATTTTTATTAATTTTAAGCATTTGGCATTTATCTCGTTGTATGCTGATATGTATTGCATCAATATATGGCGAAAAAAAGTTTAATATTCAAAAAATCATATTTCGGAAACACCGAAGTTTGGCTAATGGGCCTTTAGCCAAGTTGAAATATATGCTGTTTACTCAGTACAGAAAAAGATTAGGCAAAAAAATAAGCTTGCTTATGAAATATTAATTTTTGAAAAAAGTCATAAATTTTTACTAAATACTAAAAAAGAATTTTTTTTATTGTTTATAAACTTAAATAAAATTAAAAGTAATAGCGAACATTTCAAAGAAAAAATCATGAGAATCGGTTGATTTTTGACAAAGTTAGTGACACCCGCGCTGTTAGTTCTGCTTACTCCAAAGTGGAAACAGAAGCGGTAAAGATGGGTTTGATGGTGAATGAGGACAAAACGAAGTACCTGCTGTCATCGAGCAAAGGGTCAGCGCATACGCGCCTTGGTAACCACGCTACTGCTGGCAGTCATAATTTCGAAATAGTAAAAGTCTTCGTTTATTTGGGAACCAGCATCAACACTAGCAACAACATCAGCACTGAAATCCAGCGAAGAATCAATCTTGCCAATAAATGCTACTTTGGACTAGGTAGGCAATTGAAAAGTAAAGTCCTCTCTCGGCGAACGAGAATCATCTACTTATCGTACCCGTCCTGCTATATGGGGCAGAAAGCATGGACCATGACAACAGCAGATGAAGCGGCTTTGGGAGTGTTCGAGAGAAAAGTTCTTCGAAAGATTCATGGACCTCTACGCGTTGGCGATGGTGAGAACCGAAGAATATTTAATGATGAGCTGTATGAGCTATACGCAGACATCAACATAGTCCAGCGAATTAAAACGCAGCGGCTGCGCTGGCTAGGCCATGTTATGCGAATGAATGATGATGCTCCGGCCAAGAAAGTGTTTCTATCGGAACCCACCTATGGAAGCAGAGGTAGAGGGCGGCCCCCACTCCGTTCGAAGGACCAGGTAGAAAATGATTTAAACTCCCTTGGTGTGACCAATTGGCGCCGTTTGGCGGAGCGAAGGAGCGACTGGCGCGCCTTGTTGGACGGCCATAACCGTTTAGACGGTTAAGTGCCAATTAAGTAAGTAAGTAAGTAAGTGACAGTTGAAGGAATAGGTGAATAAAATATCGATTGCATTTTATGGAACTCAATTGCCGATAAATCCGAAAAAATATTTTTATGAGGCAAAAAAAAACATGAGTTTCATTATTTTGACTAAATAACAACATATTAAAATTTCATCAAAATCAAAAATCATGTCCTGCGCGGACCAGGTGTCTTGAAATGGAATGAGCATATAGAAAAAAAAATCAGTCAGCTTTTGGGGGCCAAGATGCCAGATTTCTAACTAGTTCTGTGCTACCCTTTTTGTTACTTGCATTCCGGCAATAACAAAGTCGCTGCATTTATCCGTAGTATTAAAAAGCGACTTAAAAGTGTTATTAGAATTCTAATTTTTCTCTATGCTGGCTGTGAGTGGGATTCTTGTTAAAGTATCTAAAATCGAGGCTCCAACACTATAGTATTGTTGGAAAAGCTCTTCTATTATGCAAGGAAATTATTTTTTGAAGCTCTTCACGCCCACTTTCTGAAGTTTTTGACAGAAATATGCGCGACCCTTGAAGATCTTTTGTTACTGAAAATTGACGCCAGGTTTCAAAGCGTTCAAAACAACACTGTACTATTACCTTCACGATTCCACCTTCCACGGGTACGTAAAATAATAGAGAGCCTAGCATTTATACACTTATTTTTATACATAGCGCGGATGAAGTTTCTAGGCAAATCCCCCTCTAATACAAACTAAAGCAATCACTTTTATAAGACTTCTTTAGAATTTCGACACATTTATCCATGCTATTCTTATGACAGCACCAGCGAAGAGAATGCATCTTTTGAAATGCTCCTCCCTTTTGGTGATTCACGAGCTGCCTGAACTCTTAATTCATACCCTTTTTTGATGGTCTTGCAGGTTTAGTTGTCGCACAAAATCACACCCTCTCGTTAAGGCTGCAGCTTTGACTGGGAAATTGGGTCGGATTTTCGGGATTCTACCAGCGGTTAGGAAGTGAGCTGAGGCTGATTGATGCTCTTTCGAAACTAACGAAAGAAAACTGCAAAAGGAGTGTTAGCATCGATCGTCAGTATACTTTTCATATGAGTACTGCGCCATATAGTTTTCTTAAAGCGCTGGTGAAAGCATTTTCAGCCGTGAGTAACGCATTGTTTTGGGACGATGCACACTCCAATAACAGGTTACAGGAGATTTTTGATATTAATACTTTGAAGGTCGACAACACACAAAAGATTTTAAAGTGCACGATTGATTTAATCTGTGATGAAAGCTAGATTGTCCCAATTACCTCTCTCACGATCTTTCTTATGACCATGGAGACATCGTAAACATCTTGATATTTTTAGCTATCTCTGTTATCTTCCGACTTGGTCCGTTGCTACTTTTTTCTTTTATTGAGCCGTTATTACAGAGATATAAATTATGAGCTGACATACGGTGCACACAGTGTGGGGGACCAAGAGCTAATGATCTTGTCTCACATGAGTGATGGTGTCCAAAACAAAAGCGGACAAGGACTAATTTGTTCCAGTTTAAACTACAGATATTTTAACTTTCGCAAGTCGCAGTATGAGCTGGAGACGTTGTTTGGCATGAACAACTTCTACAATTTTGGTTGCTCTCTGGGCAGCCTTTGGATTTAGTCATTAAGAGTGAGGATCATCCCGCTCAGTGCAATCATCCTTCGAATAAACACTCTGAACAAAGTGTGACGGTCTTTAATATATCTTTAAATGTGAAACGCAACAGCATCAGTCTCCAGGTTAATGGTTGGGTTCAACACCCTCCCTTAGTAAGGTAATGAGGTAAAGACCTGCTGCAAAGAGCTTCTCTGAGGTTTTCAATTTTTAAGCGATCCGAGACAAATCAAAGGTAGAGTTCTCGTGGAACCGTAACTTGGGGCAAAGTGGTCTTGCTTTAGAAGGAAGAAAACGTGTTATCAAAGGGAACACACAGACAGACTACCCAAAAAATATTGGTCTTAAAGTGAAAACTGGTACTTATGTGTAAAACCTTTCTTTTTTATGAATATCGTTTAAAAGAAATGACATAGCTGAAACTGGATCCAAAGTTCATTCGCTTCTATCTCCTCTGATAACGCTATTGCAAACGTTTTTACCATAGACGCGCATCATAATGATCTCAGCTTCATTTTATTTTTTATTATACTTGTAAACATATTATCTGCAGCAAAAAACAAAACAAAATTCTCATAGTTTTATTAGCAGCAACAACGCAATAAGAAGAAGAAATCACATGGTTAGCTGCAAGACTTTTATTGCTTTGGCGTCAGTTGTAGTCATTGAACGATCTACGATGTGAGCAGTCAAACGGCATTGCACAGACACCAGCAGCTTGCAAGTAACCCAATGAAATTGCTTTATATATATGTGCATACATTAGGGTGCTTAGTAAATATTTTTTTTTATTCGCAAAGCTTTCCTTGAAATTACTTGTTATAAAAACGATAAGTCGGGTTATTTTAAGTCTAAGGTAGTCACTTTTGAAATATGCATATGAGATCAGAATGGTAGCAACTTTAAGGCGAAGGCATTTATTGACCGCATTAATAATATCTGGTTGTATCAATTCCGATATATAATACCAGGCACGTCTTTAGACTTAAGCCAGAATGTATTTATATATAAAGCTCCAATTATGTGTGTATGTGCGACGGTAAAGGGCTTTCCCTTGTGCCCTAAGCAGTTCTCGATTTATATAGCAAGGAAATGTAGTTCCTATGCTACACTGAAAGACATGGTGCTAGTAAAATCAACAAACCGGTTATGTTGTTCTTGACTTAACGGAGATTCGGTGAAATTGATCGAATTATGGTTAACTCGACCGAGTTCTTTGTCAAGCGAACAAATTAGTTTAGTCATTTCAACAGAAGAGAAGTTTTCACTCTCAAGTTAACAAAATTCTGTAAAATTGACAGATTCCTAATCAATCTAACTGATTTTCTGTTAACACAACTGATCTCACTGGTCATTTCAACAGCGATCAACAGTCAATACATGAGCAAATTTCAAAGGGAATTTTACGCTCACTGCGCTATCTACTTTGTACTTATGACGATGGTGTAACTTGTTTAAAAAAAATTACCAAAATAAGAAAACCACCAAATCGAAAAAACACACAAAATGGGAAAACAACAAAAAACTAGTTTTTCAGTTATCAATACAAAACGAAAAACACTTTTTTGAATTTACTGTGCAAAAAATTATGAGGTACCCTATTTATGGGGTACAATTTTGCAACTTCTCCTCCAATCGAAAAGCAAAATTGCGCCCTCTTGTTGCAAAAGTTTTGTTTGAACGAATAGGATTTTTCCAAAGTTAGTAATATTTTTTCAAGTTTTTACGAATTTTCACTCACGCGAACCAATTTAATAAGATAATAAAAAACACCCGTTTTTAATGTTGATGTTTCCGACAAAATAAAAGTTTGAGTTGTTTTGGAATCATTTCAAAATAAAGTGTTACGAAAATTAAACTTGCCGCATTACATGTAAAGTTACTCCAGTGGTGAATTTACTTCTAGCGATTTGATTCTTTACTTTTCTATAACTTGCAAGTTTCCTATTTAAAATGTTATGTCAAAA
>JARSSU010006524.1:0-29704 GCA_029619165.1 Eurosta solidaginis
AGGACCTTCCTTTTTACCACGGCCCCCCCCCCCCCCCCCCGGCCGCCTCAGATTTCGCCCTGCAAAACTTTTCATTTTCTTCTGCTTAATATGGTAGGTGTCACACCCATTTTACCAAGTTTTTCTAGAGTTATATTTTCGTCAATAACCAATACAATTACCATGTTTCATCCCTTTTTCGTATTTGGTATATAATTATGGCATTTTCTTCATTTTCGTAATTTTCGATATCGAAAGAGTTGGGCGTGGTCATAGTCGCATTTCGATCATTTTTTATACCAATACAAAGTGAGTTCAGATAAGCACGTGAACTGAGTTTAGTAAAGATATATCGATTTTTGATCAAGTTATCGTGTTAACGGCCGAGCGGAAGGACAGACGATCGACTGTGTATAAAAACTGGGCGTGGCTTCACCGATTTCGCCCTTTTTCACAGAAAGCAGTTACCGTCATAGAATCTAAGCGCCTACCAAATTTCACAAGGATTGGTAAATATTTGTTCGACTTATGGCATTAAATGTATCCAAGACAAATTAAATGAAAAAGGGCGGAGCCACGCCCATTTTGAAATCTTCTTTTGTTTTTGTATTTTGTTGCACCATATCATTACTGGAGTTGAATGTTGACATAATTTACTTATATACTGTAAAGATATTAAATTTTTTGTAAAATTTCATTTAAAAAAATTTTTTTTTAAAGTGGGCGTGGTCGTTCTCCGATTTTGCTAATTTTTATTAAGCATACATATAGTAATACAAGTAACGTTCCTGCCAAATTTCATCATGATATCTTCAACGACTGCCAAATTACAGCTTGCAAAACTTCTAAATTACCTTCTTTTAAAAGTGGGCGGTGCCACGCCCATTGTCCAAAATTTTACTTATTTTCTATTCTGCGTCATAAGTTCAACCCACCTACCAAGTTTCATCGCTTTATCCGTCTTTTGTAATGAATTATCGCACTTTTTCGATTTTTCGAAATTTTCGATATCGAAAAAGTGGGCGTGGTTATAGTCCGATATCGTTCATTTTAAATAGCGATCTGAGATGAGTGCCCAGAACCTACATACCAAATTTCGTCAAGATACCTCACAATTTACTCAAGTTATCGTGTTAACGGGACGGACGGACGGACGACATGGCTCAATCAAATTTTTTTTCGATACTGATGATTTTGATATATGGAAGTCTATATCTATCTCGATTCCTTTATACCTGTACAACCAACCGTTATCCAATCAAAGTTAATATACTCTGGAGCTCTGCTCAACTGAGTATAAAAAGTGTACTGAATGAGCTTGACTGTAACCATCTGTACATATGAGCCGTTTATTTTGAAAGTGGCATAAGTCATTTCATGTCGTTTATGTTCAGTGGTAATTTGTTTGTATCTCTCCTCGCCTCCAGTTTTTTAGAGTCCAATATCCAAAAGATGCACTTCTTATTATTATCTTATAATTGTAGAACCATCTATATATGCATTCGTTCAAAAATAACAATGTATTTAAGACCATGAGTTGGAAATGACTTATGCCCTTTCAAAATAAATCGGCTATATGTTGACTTTGTGTTTCTACTACCTATTTGAGTCTCATAGTTAGACACCTATCCTAGTTATAATTTAAATTTAGCTCTGGCAACTCTTTCTATACAAACAACTTTCCATTACATAGAAAGAATTTTATATGTAGCAAACTCACCTATGAAACTACTTCAAAGCTGAATCGTACACCAATCAACAGCAGCAATCTACCATTATACTCAACGAAGTCGTCCATTTGGCTGACAAGCTGACGAACCCCAATATACATTTATTGCAAAACTTTTCCAATTATTTTACCAATTTCCACTTTTAGCCCGAAAACCACTTCAGTGAACTTTCCACCCATTATTTTATCAACCATTTTAAGCTGGTTTCCTCTAAAGTGAAGAGTTTGCATGTATGTGTAAAGTACACCGCTAACTTAACACCCTTCGAACAATTGCTATGTAACGCCCTCTTTCGATCTCGTCACATCAAACCTGCACTCGTCTCAAGCAAGTAAACTTCAATTAGTGCAAGAAACACACACAACAGTCGCATCAATCAAGCGGAAACAAACAACGGTATATTCGTATGCAATGTACGAAAGCAGTATGAGGCGGTTGAAATTGTTTGCTAACAGAACTTGAGCCAATAACGCATCATTTGATAAAAAAAAACCTGCATACTGTAAAAACAAAAAAAAATGTTAAGAAAAATGCAGCTCAAAAGATTAGCTTAGTAACACAAAACTAACAATACATATACATATATACATACATGCACAAGACACGCTTCCTGCATCCATGACGGCGCATATAATCCTGCGGCTAAAAACCAATAAGTCAATCCAACTGTGTTGTGTGTGTGTGTGTGTGTTACAAACAGCTATAATAACATTTACAACGAAAGCAATAACTCAAAAGTAATAGTCAACAATAAGATTAAGAGTCACGAATCAATTTTTAAATGCTTGCAGCCAAAGACCCTTTTTGCCGCAGCCCTTTTTATACTCAGTTGAGCAGAGCTCACAGAGTATATTAAGTTTGATTGGATAACGGTTGGTTGTACATATATAAAGGAATCGAGATAGATATAGACTTCCATATATCAAAATAATCAGGATCGAAAAAAAATTTGATTGAGCCATGTCCGTCCGTCCGTCCGTTAACGCGATAACTTGAGTAAATTTTGAGGTATCTTGATGAAATTTGGTATGTAGGTTCCTGAGCACTCATCTCAGATCGCTATTTAAAATGAACGATATCGGACTATAACCACGCCCACTTTTTCGATATCTAAAATTTAGAAAAACCGAAAAAGTGCGACAATTCATTACAGAAGACAGCTAAAGCGACAAAACTTGGTAGATGAGTTGAACTTATGACGCAGAATAGAAAACTAGTAAAATTTTGGACAATGGGCGTGGCACCGCCCACTTTTAAAAGAAGGTAATTTAAAAATTTTGCAAGCTGTAATTTGGCAGTCGTTGAAGATATCATGATGAAGTTTGGCAGGAACGTTACTCCTATTACTATATGTACGCTTAATAAAAATTACCAAAATCGGAGAAGGACCACGCCCACTTTTAAAAAAAAATTTTTTTTAAGTAAAATTTTAACAAAAAATTTAATATCTTTTCAGTATATAGGTAAATTATGTCAACATTCAACTCCAGTAATGATATGGTGCAACAAAATACAAAAATAAAAGAAAATTTCAAAATGGGCGTGGCTCCGCCCTTTTTCATTTAATTTGTCTAGGATACTTTTAACGCCATAAGTCGAACAAAAATTAACCAATCCTTTTGAAATTTGGTAGGGGCATAGATTTTATGACGTTAACTGTTTTCTGTGAAAATGGGCGAAATCGGTTGATGCCACGCCCAGTTTTTATACACAGTCATCCGTCTGTCCTTCCGCATGGCCGTTAACACGATAACGACATATCTTTAATGAAATTAGTTCACGTGCTTACTTGAACTCACTTTATCTTGGTATGAAAAATGAACGAAATCCGACTATGACCACGCCCACTTTTTCGATATCGAAAATTACGAAAAATTAAAAAAATGCCATAATTCTATACAAAATACGAAAAAAGGGATGAAACATGGTGAGGTAATTGGATTGTTTTATTGACGCGAAATATAACTTTAGAAAAAACTTTATAAAATGGTTGTGACACCTACCATATTAAGCAGAGGAACATGAAAAGTTCTGCAGGGCGAAATAAAAAACCCTTAAAATTTTGGCAGGTATTACATATATAAATAAATTAGCGGTATCCAACAGATGATGTTCTGGGTCACCCTGGTCCACATTTTGGTCGATATCTGGAAAACGCCTTCACACCACTCCCTTTTAAAACTCTATTAATACCTTTAATTTGATACCCATATGGTACAAACTCATTCTAGAGGCACCCCTGGTCCACCTTTATGGCGATATCTCGAAAAGGCGTCCACCTATAGAACTAAGCCCACTCCCTTTTAAAATACACATTAACACCTTTCATTTGATACCCATATCGTACAAACAAAGTATAGAGTCACCCCTGGTCCACCTTTATGGCGATACCTCGAAAAGGCGTCCACCTATAGAACTAAGGCCTACTCCCTTTTAAAATACTCATTAGTCCTTTCGTTTGATACCCATATTGACAAACGAATTCTAGAGTCCCCCTGGCCCACCTTTATGGCGATATCTCGAAACAGCGTCCACCTATGGAACTAAGATTACTCCCTTTTAAAATACTCATTAACACCTTTCGTTTGATGCCCATATTGTACAAACAAATTCTAGGGTCACCCCTGGTCCACCTTTGTGGCGATATCTCGAAACGGCGTCCACCTATGGAACTAAGGATTACTCCCTTTTAAAATACTCATTAATACCTTTAATTTGATTCCCACATCGTGCAAACGCATTCTAGAGTCAACCCTGATCCGCCTTTATGGCTATATCCCTAAATGGCGTCCACCTATAGAACTATGGCCCACTCCCTCATAAAATACTCTCTAATGCCTTTCATTTGATACACATGTCATACAAACACATTCCAGGGTTTCCCTCGGTTCATTTTCCTACTGGTTATTTTCCCTTATGTTTTCACCATAGCTCTCAACTGAGTATGTAATATTCGGTTACACCCGAACTTAACCTTCCTTACTTGTTTAGTTAAAATTTGATATTATTTGCACAACCTTTTCTTTAATTGTTTAGCCATTTTCGAGATTCGAATGTTTATTTGTGCATCTGGAGTTTTATTTTTAATTTTATCGCTTTGTTCTTTTCGATTGCTCGAGGGCCAAAACACATGGCGCTCAATCATGGAAAATGAGTACACGAGCAAGTCGGTCGCAGCCAGCCATTTAATTTTTAGACACTAAGCTTATTTGAAATAAGTTAATGAAATTGAGTAAATAAATAAATGAAAATAATAAAGTGAGAAGGGCTTGCAGACATACAGACGTTAAGCAAGTACATGTAAGATATACATAAATGATATTGTAGGACTGCATGCTGGGTTGGGTCGATTTGTATATCAGCGCCATCGATTTTTCGATAGGATTTGGGCTCAGGAAAAAAAGTTATACTACTCATACCCAAAAAAATAAATTTCGCATCTGCGCAAAAAAGGCGATTTTTCGACCAAAATTCTTCTAAACCTCCATACAAGAAATTCAAAAAAACTGCATTTACCAATTTTGCATTTGCCAATTGACACAAAAAAAATACATAAAAAAATGAGTTGGAGCCTTGAAAATGCAAAAAATGCTTAAAAATCGATGAAATTTCACAGGCTCGAAAATTATTTTTACTTATCGTTAGCTTAATGTGAAAATGTGCTAAGTAAACTTTTACGAATTTTACAGGAGACGAAAAAAATTAATAACTTTTGAAATAACCTTCTTTTTTCAAAACTGTGAATGAGGACACCTTAATTGCAATGCTTTTGAGAGTAGAAGCTTTGAAAAAGATAAATAAAAATCATGTATGCCAACCCAGCAGCTATTTTATGACTTAGCACAATTTCCGCACTCAAAACAAATTTTTTCTCCTCACTTAGCACTTTTTACTCAATATGTTTTCCCATCACTCCTCACCTTTAATGATTGAAATAAAACACTAAAACTATATATTTCACAAACTTTTATCTGTCAAACTATTTCTAACGGTTCTGATCTGCACTCTTTGGCCGGATGGTGCGCAGAAAATAATTTATATTTAAATTCAAACAAATGCTGGGTTGTGTCTTATTCCAAAAAAGACAACTGCCACATACTCTTTCTACAAACTAAATACTAAATCTCTTAATCGTTGTCAAGAGAGTAAAGGCTTGAGTATACATTTTAACTCCAAACTCTCTTTTTCTAGTACTCATTGACTTCGTTGTTTCAAAATTTGTTGCAATGGTTGGGTTCAGTAGACGTAACACCAGTGACTTTAAGGAGCCTATGACGTTGAAGGCACTTTATATATCCTTGGTCAGAAGGCGTCTTGAATATTGCTCAATAATATGAAATCCTTTCTATGAATATATCTCCTATAAAATTGACGAGAGTTTAAAATTTTTTTACAAAAATTGCTTTACGACGGCCTCCCATCATGTACCAGCAGGTGCAAATTGCTTGGTCTTCAGGCTTTGCATGACAGAAAAACTTGAATCTCACTCATGCTTGCCTATAACGTAATAAACGTTAGCACGAATTGCTCTGATTTATTTAATTTGTACATTCCATATATTCCAATGCGTGATCTTCGGCACAAAATATTATTTATCTAAATAACTAATAAAACGAATTATGCTATGAATGAACCTATAACTAGAACTATACATCTAGCAAATCGATTCAGTAGTGTTCTTAATTTTAATAGTAGCTTATATAAGTTTAAGCTTGATTTGTTTTCTGGTTTTAACTAGTCTGTAACAAAGCATGTAGTTATCGACATGTAAGAATTGAAGTAGATTATGGCCAGCGCAAAGCATTTGCCAAACACCACAGGCATGTCTCAATTGGGTTGAATCCAATTCCAAGGGGTTGTGTAGGCAACCCTCTCAAGGGGTTCCTAGCGCAATATATAGCTTCTCCAACCCAATTGCCAACCTCACCTACCCGTGGCGAATTCTGTTTCATTGAAAGCCGAGGCTCTGGCGACCCCAAGTTCCTCATGGAACTAGGGTGTGGGAAGGATGGCCTAGAAGGTTTAATTACTTATACTTATACTTATACTTATACTGCGGGGAGGCTGAAAAATGCCTAATGCACCATAATTGCTGCAACGTGTGGCCACTGCTTCGCATGCGCATTTCTCTGCGCTCCCTCTCAGCAACCATCAGGCACGTCATTACCATAAATGCCATTTTGCTCACTGCAGTCCAGCACTCTTTCCTGTTGCACATATGCGATACTAAATTTCTCGTGGTTGGTTCCTCCCCAAAGACTCTATGCAAGCTGAGTCTTTCTTCGTGGAAACGGGGGCAGTGGAACATGACGTGTTCTGCATTTTCTAACTCCGTGGTGCACACTGGGCAATGAGGATCTTCCTCTATCCTACGCTTCCATAAATACTCTTGAAAACAACTTATACTTATACTTATACTTATGTTTATACTTATACTTATACTTATACTTATACTTATACTTATACGTATACTTATACTTATACTTATACTTATATTTATACTTATACTTATACTTATACTTATACTTATACGTATACTTATACTTATACTTATACTTATACTTATACTTATACTTAAACTTATACTTATACTTATACTTATACTTATACTTATACTTATACTTATACTTATACTTATACTTAACTTATACTTATACTTATACTTATACTTATACTTATATTTATACTTATACTTATACTAATACTTATACTTATACTTATACTTATACTTATACTTATATTTATACTTATACTTATATATGAGAGCTTGTACTTAAGATATCTATCTATGTATGTGGCGGCCGCCGTGCTGTGATGATCGATTCGTTGATTTCAAGAAAAAACCATTTTCCGTCCATAGGTTGCTAATTTTGTACAGAAAGCTGAAATATCAAAAGTGATAGGGTCGCTGATGCCTGTTTAGTGAAATATAAGACACTGCTTAAAGCCAAGACTCACTCCGGAATTGCGGCGTGCTCGTTTTTATTTGTTCCAAACAATTGTCGTGTTTCTGAATATTTTATACCGACTCCGAATGGCAGCTGCAATCAGGTGAATTTTCGCTGAGAAGCTTTTCAAGGCAGAAGTACATAAGGAGTGTTTTTCAAACCACTGCCGAGACGCGACCCCTCTAACTCCTTCTAATGGAAAACACCATTTTCTCAAGATTTTGAAGTTACTTTGTCCTTTGCCGGATACAGATCCAGTACGCTCCGGTAACACAGCACTATTAAGGTGCGGGCCCAACCGTCTCGGGAACGATTTGTATGGCCACATTAAACCTTCAGGCCATCCCTCCTTTCCCACCCCCAAGTTCCATGAGGAGCTCGGGGTCACCAGAGAATCGTCTGTTAGTGAAACGGGATTCGCCGCTCGAAGGTGAGGTTAACAATTGGGGTTGGATAAGCTATATATTGCGCTACACAACCCCTGAATCCCCTATACAACCCCTTGAATCCCTTTTGTCTTCCTCTTTCACAAACATTTCCCTCCCAGTCACCTTTCTTTATGCATTTTTTCTGCCTCATTGTAATGATTTGGTTTTCGGCCCTTAATTTCTTCTTGTCTGTGGAGTCTATTTGCTTTTCCTGGATAAAGTTACGATAACGAGTTATCTCGCTGGATTCTGACATCCCAAAGCAATGCATTTCTAACACGAAAAAGCCATAAAGAAATGAGTGAGCAATCGTCCTCAACTTGCCTTTCATTGCAGAAGACCTCTGAAAAAGAAAGGACAAGCAACTTATTACACAAAGATTTCAAAGCCATTTCAAATTAGAAATTGGTGAGCTCCTACTTTGGGATACCTTAATCATGCTCCTGGAAATAACGGGCGTGAAGCTGGGGGCACATGCCAATGTTACTGTTGTCATTATATTGTTGTTGTAGCGATAAGGACACTCGCCGAAGGCCGTGGAGAGTGTTCTCGATGTTGATAGTCCTTTGCCGGATGCAGATTCGGTACGTTCTGGTAACAAGCACCATTAAGGTACTAGCCCGACCATCTCGGGAAAGATTTAGTATGACCACATGAAACCTTCTTGGCCATACCGTCCCCCCACCCCCTAGACAAATGAGGAGCTTGGGGTCGCCAGAGCCTCGTCTGTTAAAAAAACAAGTTTCGCCACGGGTAGGTGAGGTTGACAATTATGTTGGAGAAGCTATATATTGCGCAGGCCACCCCTTGAATCAAATTGGTATTTTAATCGCATTTTATGAGAGGCATACCTTCCGCGGGATTATTCTAAGCTATCTAACCCCGGGGGTATGGATCGTTAGAATCAAGAGACTAGGTGTAAGTTCCTTCTTTGCTCAAGGTAAAAGGCATGACGCGAACAAATTGCTGCCGATAAAAAACCCTGTGGCCTTACTCCTTTGTAGCCACGTCACTTTTGACAGGCTCTTCTTCGAGGAAGGATGATCAGCTCATTTGGGACGATCCTTGAAGCATCACTGTTTTTTTTTGCAATATTTGCGGACGTTTATGCGGCCACGCTGACAGTTAGGGAATAAAAAAAACGGCTCTGCCAGACAGTGTTTGGCGAATGAATGAAATCGCTCCAGCCTAGAATGAAGTAGGTGGTTATATTCCTCTTATATTCAAAACTATCACCTCTAATAAAATTATTTTAAGTTGATAACAAGTCTCCTTAATACAGCAACCTCCAAATTGAATTAGTGCAATCTATTAAATTATTTTCCATGCAAAAAATTCTTAAGGCCAAAGTGTGATTATCTAGTTTGGCATTGACTGAAATGACTCAAACAACTCAACGTAATAAATGATATGACAAGGTGGTGGGCAACGTTAATTTTTCACATATAAAATGAGCATTCCAACAAAGGAAAAAAAGGTTTCATACAACACGTTCGCCTTTTGTAATTTTTCTTACATAAGTATGTACGTAGGTTGAATTGCTCATTTTATTTTATTCGCATTCGGAATTGTGCAGACATACAGACATAATCGTGTAATTGTACACCTACATTTGTATGCTTTTCTATTCTTTCATTTGGCTGCTAATTAAAATATTAAATTAGCGTTACATAGCAAGCGATGCGTGCTGTTACGCCTAAGTGCAGGCAACTAAAAGTGACATAAAGCTATGCACAGACACCACACCTTCAAACATACTTACGCAAACTACATAGCTTTACTCTGACCAAGCACAAACAAACTCTCGCAAAATATTCAAACAAAGGCGAAAGAATAACGCCAAGGATACAATTCTCAGCGTAACTCAATTAAATTGCGAAAAATATTTGTAGTGGTTTGTGTAAAATTATATTAAGTAAATTAGCATGTGTGGGCGTGCAAACAAGCATACATATGTGAACCCAGAAAAAAATGGTGTAAGCCATTAGGAGAATTGAGGGCGACGTTGGTAGCGCTGCTTTTTGCAATGAATACTAGATGAAATCATCACCAGAGGAGTCGTTTGTGTAAACTTTCGTTCACAATACAAAATGATGCCCAAAATAAGTTATCGAGTTAGCTTCAAAATTCATCTTTAAATATATATGTGATTTCGCGTTGCCAATAGTCTGCGAACTGCCATTCCCGCATTTCGTTTTTAAGTTGGACTTCAGCTTCGCATTTAACTTCTCTTCAACATCATAAGCATCATGAATTCCCACCTTATCATCATCATAGTTGTCTCTGATTTTATTCTTCCTTCATCTTATACTTCTTCTATTTGACTTTTTCTTAATCTGCCCAACCTTTCCTTTTATTTGGGGTTTCCTTCCTTTAGACGTTAGCTGTCTCTTTGACACTTCCGGTTTTTTTTTACCTTTCCCTTTGCTTCTAACAGTCCCGTTCTCTTTCTCTTTTACTTTCACTACCACTTTCTTGTCCCTTTTGAATTTCTCTTGCCCCGTTTTCCATTCCCTTCAATTTTGTCTTTCTCTTCTCCTTAAAGTCATAACTATCCGCTCTTGTCTTTGAGTTTAAATCTAACTTCTATCGGCATCTTTAAATATACAATTCTAATATCTTTTCCATTACTTTTACCTTATTTTACCCTTCCAATTTCTCTTTCCTTTTTCTTTCTGATTCATTTACTTTTCGAAGGCCTTGGGTAGTGTTATCGATGTTGATGGAGACGTTCTCCCTGTCAGTTATTATTTTCCAGGTAGGCATGGAAATCGGGGAATAGAAAGATTTTTCACTTTTATGAATTCACAATGGTGCAGATAAACGAAAATAACAAAATATGAACGGCAGGGTGACAAACATATTAATGTATTTCGTTCATGTAATTCAATGGTTGAGTGTCAAAAACGTACTGCGCTAGAAGTAGAAATGTCAAAGCTGCTAAAAAAGGTAAGTGAATTGTGCAAAAAGGTGACACATACAGAGAAGCACAAAATTTTTGGAAAATATGTGGCTGATTTAAAAAAAAATGTAGAAACATTCAGGTTAATTTTTGACTATTTCGCCAGTTGTTTGCAGAGTAGCAGTTTAGGTTTTTTAAATTACAATAGCTCTGAAATGGTGCAATTTTTGTTAAAATAATTTAAAAAACTCACATTGATTTGAAAGATTATTACCCATACATATCCAAAAAGGTAAAAACCCAAACCTAAACATGTTTAGGAGATGAACTGATTATGGAAATTCCGTCTTACCGGTTATGTTTGCCCAACATAAAATTTCTCACAGGGCTTCCTACGACTGAATCATGGACAGTAAAAATAAGTGTGAAGCAACTCTGGGTCAATTGAACTATGGCGCGCCGACCACTGAATGAGACCTTAAAACCACATTTATCCGCTTCTGTTCATCTCTTTTGGTTTATATCTCTTATATCTCTCTACATGCTATGTTTTCATTAGGTCAAATAACTGGCTCGATGGTCATTTGGTGTCAAATGGTTTCAATGTATGTCATATAAATGATGCCAAATCGAATGTGTGACAAAAATTAGCCTCAAATCTTGTGATCAAATATTTCAGTTTTCATTTCTTTTACTTCCTTTGTATTAGGTCGGTTGAATGCTTTCTCGCTTTTCATACAAATCGTGCAATCGATTTTTAGTAACTTTTTATTGGACTACAAACGTGAAACTTTACACATAGTTTAGACCACAGTGACAATGCAACAAAAGGAAAAAAAATTCGTTAGGTGGCGCACAGATCCAAATAATTAGATAAGAATTTCAAAAATTTCAAACCATCTTTTAAGTAACTTCTCGATGAGCTAGAAACTTGAAATTTCGAACTTAATTCAGAGGTCGATGACAGCCGATGACACAATACAAAAAGATTCGCTAGGGGGCGCACGGGATGAGATATTTCGAAACCCGTACGAACGGAGGGAATTTTGGAATTGATTTTTATGTAAGTTCTCATTGAGCTACAACTGTAAAACTTAACAGATAGGTTAAGACACGGAGAAAATGTAGGAAAAGGAGAAAATAAAATAAAATAAAACAAGTGAGGAAGGCTAAGTTCGGATGTAACCGAACATTACATACTCAGCTGAGAGCTTTGGGGACAAAATAAGGGAAAATCACCATTTAGCAAAATGAACCTAGGGTAACTCTAGAATGTGTTTGTATGACATTGGTATCGAATGGGAGGTATCAAAGAGTATTTTCAAAGGGAGTGGGCCATAGTTTTATAGGTGGACGCCATTTCGGGATATCGCCAAAAGGTGGACCAGGGCTGACTCTAGGATGTGCTTGTACGATATAGAAATCAAATGAAAGGCGTTAGTGAGTATTTTAAAAGATAGTGGGCCTTAGTTCTATAGGGCGCCGCCATTTCGGGATATCGCCATAAAGGTGGACCAGGGGTGACTCTAGAATGTGCGTGTACGATATGGGAATCAAATTAAAGGTATTATTGAGGGTTTTAAAAGGGAGTGGCTATTACTTGCATATGTGAGATATCGACCAAAGTGTGGACCAGGGTGACCCAGAACATCATCTGTCGGGTACCGCTAATTTATTTAAATATGTAATACAACGAAGAGTATTCCCGCCAGGATTCCAAGGGCTTTTGATTTCGCCCTGCAGAACTTTTTCATTTTCTTCTACTTAATTTGGTAGGTGTCACACCCATTTTACAAAGTTTTATTTTGTGTCAATAAACCAATCCAATTACAATGTTTCATCCCTTTTTTCATATTTGGTATATAATTATGGATTTTTTTTTAATTTTTCGTAAATTTCAATATCGAAAAAGTGGGCGTGGTCAAAGTCGGATTTCGGCCATTTTTTATACCAAGATAAAGTGAGTTCAGATAAGTACGTGAACTAATTTTAGTAAAGTTATATCGATTTTTGCTCAAGTTATCGTGTTAAAGGCCAAGAGGAAGGGCAGACGGTCGACTGTGTATAAAAACTGGGCGTGGCTTCAAACGATTTCGCCTATTTTCACAGAAAACAATTATCGTCATTGAAGCTATACCCCTACCGAATTTCACAAGGATTGGTTATTTTTGTTCGACTTATGGCATTAAATGTATTCTAGACAAATTAAATGAAAAAGGGCGGAGCCACGCCCATTTTGAAATTTTCTTTTATTTTTGTATTTTGTTGCACCATATCATTACTGGAGTTGAAAGTTGACATATTTTACTCATATACTGTACAGATATTCAATTTTTTGTTATAATTTGACTTAAAAAATTTGTTTATTCGAACAAAATTAATATACTCTGCGAGCTCTGCTCAGCTGAGTCTAAAAATTTTAAGCACTTCTTTATATAAATGGACAAAAATCAGCGAAAAATGTCTTTATATAAAGACATATTCTCGCTAAACTTAGATTTTTAAATTTTGACATAGAAATTGCAAAAATACTTATGTAATGTAAAAATATAAAGGTGGAGCGCAATTGATTGATTAATAATATCTCCATTCCTACCAACTTTCCAATCCAAGAAATGTGTCTTTATATAAGGAGACATTTTTCGCTGTTTTTTGTTCATTTATATAAAGGAAGTGTTCAAATTTTTTAATTAAATTATTTTTTCCAGTCGCTTCACATGCATGTCAAATGTGTCAAACCCATGAGATTTGCCGTTTTCAGTTATTTGTCAGTTTTATTATTTCGTGGTCAAAACGGAAACAAAAATATCAATCGAAGTCTTGAGATAAGCCGTTGAAGTGCCAGCGCTTGAGCTCAGTTTTTGATCTAACGAAGCATTAAAATTTACAAGTTCCGAACTCGGTTTCCTCTTACCGTAAGGAAAAATGTGTTTAATTTAGTTTTGGCTCATTTTGATGACATAAATACAGAAATATAAGGTATAGCATAATGAGTATTACATGCAGCTAGACTGCTTACATATTTGGGTAAAGACGTTGTAGGCCTTATTATGAAACGACATCGTCCTTATATAAGGGACAATGTAAATGCGTGAGTCAAATATACGTAAGTACGTGCGTTTTAATTGTTTGCTATGCAGTTTAGCTACGGGTGTATTCGTTAAATTATTCCATAATTAGCATACAAAAATATTTGACATTAACGTGATGGTGAAGTGTTGTACAGCCCAAGGTTAAATTTTTGTTGGTGTTGGCGGCTTGCCAGCGCGCATCGGTAAAATAGGAAGTGGTAAGCGTTTAATTGAATTGAAAATGTATGGCTTGAGCAAATTCTCTCCCAAACTCTTAAAATTCTCCAACACATGTTTGCAAATATATACAAAGTATGTGTGTGTGCACCTTAATTTTATTTGTTGATTCGTATGCTGGTCGACAAAGTCTGCTAAGCTCTAACGCTTGCGGCTTTGTAGAGGTAAAAAGTAAATACGCTTAGTTTGTTTGAAATAAATGTCTTCAAACGTTCATGCAAATAAAAGGATGCATACGCACATACATTTCTCCAAATGTGCTCACATAAGTACAATAAGACAGCTGATGCCCGTGGTATTATAAATCACAAGAAATTGTAGGAGAGGTGACTTCAATTGTTGCTGCTGCTAATGGGTTAATGTTTGCGTGTACTTGTTTACTTTACACTCAGCAAAGATTGCAGACATTATCAAAAAGATGAGCTTTTTCTTAACACATACGAGTAAGGAAATCTAATCTCGTGTAAATCCGAATATAAAATACCTACTTAGTTGTAATATTTGTCAAAATATATGAGTAACTAACCAGCAGCGAAAAGTCACACAAGGGGGGATAGCTCTACGCCAGCTCGGAACTACATAGATGTTTCGAAGACACCAGCCTTATCAAGCAGATTCCGTTTTGAGTGTTGGGGTTCCATCTTGTTAGATTCCGGTCTGTTGCACCCTCCCAGCAGCTGCCATGACAGAATACACAATTTTTGTCCAAAGTTCCTTTTTAAAGTACAACTATTTTTTCTCTTTTAGTTTATACATGTTCATATTGTTATACTAAGCTTAAACAAATCAAGATATAAACTTAGAAATACTAAAATGTTCAGGATTGAAAAGGAATTGACAAAGCTATATCCTTTTCCTGTCTTCACAAAATCAGAAAATGTTGATATTTTAAAACTTATATATGTATTGTTCTGGACCTTTCACAAGAGTTCTGTATATAAAATGCTCTTTATTTCTACCGCTACCATGGTTGTATATCTTCATATTTAATATATTCTCGTACTTCACTTATAGCGATTGAAATCAAACTGAATCACCACCGTTTAGATTGAGATTCAGAAGGGCAAGTGGGTGAATCAGTGTTTGCTTGTACTTCAAGCAGTTAATATCTCACGCGTAAATTTTATGCTCAAATTTTGTTTGTGCCGAATATTAACAGTTTCGATACGCAACTATGCCGCTAGTAAATGAATGTACAACAGCAACGCAAGCAGCCACACATACATGTAAACAGCAAAGCTAAGAGCGAAGAGAATATTTCACACGCATTTAGTCAACAGCTAAGAGATAAATTTCGGCTGGAAATAATCTTTTTATTCAAATTATTTAAAAAATATATTAGACGAATTTGATGCAATTTCTCTGGTAGAAAAATTGTTTATATCAATTCCGCTTTAATACCTTGAACATTTATTTTTATAAAATATTTAAAATGGGCTTTTTTTAACCAAGGTTTTCCAATGAGCCTCATAGCTCTAATAAGAGTTGCCACATCATAACGTCTACATATCTTATTTCCCTTATACAAGGAGCTTTTTTTATGCCGATACTTGCAAAATCGATTGACAACCACGTCCACATTTAAGAAAGTAAAAAAAAATGGCTCAGTAAGTTTTCAAAAACAGTATTTCACAAACTTAGCATTTGAGCTTCGAAGAACGGATTAGTTAGATAAGCTAGGCTCAAACATGTCTTTTGTAGGTAAGGTTCACAGCTGAGTGTAAAAGTTGGCTATATCTCAAATTAGATTTTCTAACTTATTTTGTGATATGTTTATTTTTCTTTTCTTTTTGTTTTATCTATGTAAACCGATACTTAATTCAAACATAAACATGTACGTATGTACGTAAATATGCCAACAATATTAACTCAGTCTGCTGAAAATGCAACCCAACTAATAAGTTTTCTTGACTCTGTGATTTCCCGCAGCTGTTCACTGGGTGGCTAAGTGGCATGGATGCGTGCAACTATGCATTTTAACACCTTCGCCATCATTAGCTGTCACCTCACTGATCGCGTTTGTTTGTTTGTTTGATATTCAAACAAGCAAATAAATATGAATCCCCCGAAAAGCCGTATAACACGTGATAGATACTTAAAGATTTGCTTGACACTATGAAAAAGTTGTTTGTTGTTGCAACCGATTTCTGTAGGTAAGCAAGAAGATGTTTCCGTTTTATGAGTTGTAACAACAGCAGTACCACCGTTTTTTATTAGCACTTTATTTTAGGTAGAAAATAAAGAAAAACTCGCATATATGCACGAAATACTCACATTGTGGGTGTCTTTTGTGGAATTTGTTGTTCATTTTGCTCTTAGCTGTCACGTCAAATTCCAATGTTGCTGTCTACCAGTGCCATTTATGATAGTGCCAATAATGTTATACGCAGGTAATGTTGGCGATGTATGTTGCTGCTGTTATTGACATTGATGTCGTATGAGGTGATGATGACAGGAAGTGCTGTTATTGCTTTCACTGCTACTTGCTTCTTGGTTTATATTTGTGAAGTGCTATGCTATGTTATGTTTAATATATATTATATACCCGTTTGTTATGTTATGTTAGCTCATGTCATGCTGTATTATTTCCAATTGCGTTCAAATGTTTTGGGACTTAGATTAGTAAGTGATGATGCCAAGTTTAAATTGAAAGCAAAGTTTCAAGAAAGTTTGGCTATATTGCAGCACGGAAGTGTCCGGAAAAAGTTTTACCAGGTAACCACCTATTTGAGTTTTCTTTACAATGAATATAACAATTTGGGTGATTAATACAGAAGGTATGCATCTGAGGGCGTATTTTAACAAAAATAATATTAGATCTCTTCGGAGGTTATCGCGCCTTATAAATTAAGCGCCAATTAAGTAAGTAAGTAAGTAATATTAAAGCCGATACCGGAACCGAATCGAAATCGGAATTGAAACCGGAACCAAAGCCGTAAAGGAAACCTGAACCGAAACCGAAACGATATTTGAACCGGAGCGAGGCCCGAACCGAAACCAAACTGAAGCGGAACACATTATAGAATCGAAATAAAAACCCGACTGGAACCGTAAGTGAATACGAAACCGAAACCGAAACTGAACTTGACCAGAACTCGAAACAAGACCGGAATAGTAACCTAAACCAGACAAAAACGGTATATGATGCTGAAACTAAATCTAGATCCGAAAAAGGACGCAAAACTGAAACAGGAACTGAGTACGGCAGTAAATCTGGAATGAAACCGGCACCGAATACAAATCTGAAACTGGAACTGGAATCGAAACCGAAGGTGAAACCGATTGCCAGCAAGAAATGAGAACGAAGCGGAATCTTAATCGAAAAAGACGTGAAATAGAACCAAAATAAGAACCGAAACCAGAGTCAAAAAGAGATAGTTAGCCATGAACCAAAACGGAGGCAAAACTGGACTGTGATCAAAATTTGAACCGAAACTGACACTGGAAATGAACACCAAAATCGAAACCGGTACCGGCACTGACTACCCGAGTGGAAATGAGAATAGATTTCTCAGTCGGGCAAAAGTGCAGCGTTCTCAAGTTGACCCATGAAATCAGGCTAATACCGTTCGTAATAACTTCATGAGGCCGTTCTCCGAAATATGGGCTTCTCTATTGTCACCTCCAGAAAAGAGGCTCATCATCACCAAATGTAGAAATGCATCTTCCTGTAGCCGTGATCTGAACGTCGTTAAAGCTCAATTTTACCGCTTTTTGACGAATTTAGCGATTTCAGTGAAGGAAAATCTCCTAGAGCCTCCATTTTTCGTAAATTTTTTTGGCACATTTTAGCGTTGAAAGAATGAATGAACGGTGAATGGGCAAATGAATCAAATAATGCAATCAGCTCTTTTTGACAGTGCATTCTGCTAAAATTGGTGATTCTGTAGCAATTGCCATTGATTAAAAACTCCTATTTTTGCTAAAAGTCTGAAAAAGTTGTAGGTGCCGTCCCATCAATTAGTGAAACAAATTAAGGGAGAGAACAACGCGAATTGGAAGAGATGATCGGCCTAAATCTCTTTGGAGGTAAATCGCGCCATGTGTTTTTTTTTCTTTCCGGGAATTTAAAATCGACCTTGTCTAAAAATCTGATTTGGTGCGATTTGCTTGAATTTGATAGTTGCTTATTTACTTCTATAATATCTCCGTCTCTTCTATGAATTTGTATGTATATGTGTGGGTAATGTCTCTCTTTGTTGCTGTGGACATGTGTGTGTCATATCGTCTACACTCTAAGCTGCTGTATACATGTGTGCGTAGCCATTTGAAGTCTCATCTGCTTGCACTGCTGTTGTGGTTAATATTCACTACAATATTATATAATCATTGTCGCCGGCACTACTATTAAATCAAACAATGTTACTATTTTGAAATTGTCCCCATTCTCTCAAATCTATCCCACAAAAGAACTCTCCCGATCATATTTATGCATAACTCTTAAAATGTTAAGTATGCACTTGAGATTTTTGAACAATGGAGCACAAATTAAGGTGCTGAAATTTATGATCTTATAAATTTGGTAATTGGATACACCTGCTGATTTTTATAGATTTTGTGGACTCTAGCGATATAAGCTATAAAATGTCACAAGCTCTCCGCCGCTTTCCTCTTCTCTAGTAACAGTAACAATAGTTAATTTCAAATTTAAGTGAGGGAGTAGCTGCTTTATGCCAATATTTGCTAACTTTATGCTTCAATAAAAACCGAGGTACTTATTTCTACACATGAAGAAATGGCTTTTTCTGTGTGCGTACAGATTCGGCGAAGCCTTAAACAAAATGACATGAAAAGTTAAACAGTACTGGTATGTTTGCTTTCTCAATTCTTGTTAAGCCACAAATAAGGAATTTGAGTAACACGAGTCTGTGTCATAAAATTTGAGCTACAAAGAAGTTTTAAATCAGCTAATGCCTAAACTTGGCTACCACTTGGGTACGCAGAGAATGTTCAAATTGCAGACGTTGGATTTTTTAATATATTTTTTATAGTCTCTTTTTAATGGTCAATGTAAAGTTGTTTTAGAAATGAATATTTTGCAAGTAAGAAAAACAAACAAAATAATAAAATTTAATTGTTACCAGTTACATTTTTTAGATTTGTGCATATATGTATGTATGTATATCTAAGTGTATGCCGACTTCGTTTGGCATTTTCTATGTTGCCGCACTCCTAAAAATACCCCCCTTGCAGAACTCGTTCTTAACTGGTGTCGTCGTAGATAGTTCCAGTTAATTTAAATATACTATTACTCAGAATTAAACATTGTTGGTACAAGTTTGACAAACAAGTGTCCCACTGTACATCCGATTAGCACCAGGACGGTGGTATTCAATAAATCTGTAGTGCGAAACGGTCACTTTGCAAGGCTGTGTCCAATTTTTTGCGGGGTATAATTGGTATAACTGTATAATCTCACTAATGATAAGACAGCCTTCTTTATGGATATATCAAATATATTACCAAAGCAGCTTGCCACATAATAACCTTAAACACAAAATATTCTTTATTAGCATAAGGAAGTCTATTTTGCATGAGCTTTCGGGCTGATTCTATGGCATATTAATAAAATTATGCTTTTGTTGGCAGCAGTTATGTCGTTTTAAGATATTTTTTACTAAAAATTTAATAGCATAATAAAATGTAAAAGAGATATTGATACAAATAAAAACAATAGACGCCTCGATTTTAGAATTTTAAAGTTTCATTGAATAAGAGTTTTTTTAATTGCTTGTAAAATTTTAAATTGCTGTATTTTTGCAAAATATGTTTCATGATAACCTTCATTACAGTAATAATAGACACAGTTATTTGACTAGATTAGGCAAGCTTGAATGGCAGGTCCGTAAAGACCTCACATAGACTGAATAACTTTATAGTGTTATCAGAAGTTTGTTCAAAGACCTAAATGAAAGGCCTACCAAAGCCAGGACCTATGCTATAAAATAACTCTGACCCCTTGACAAATACTAGAAGCTTTCCAGGAAATAGGTAATTTGCTGCTTCTAGATCTGATAGCTGTAATGCTTCTAATAGCTGGAGTCTTACCCTGGCAAGCGCAGGGCTTTAACACAAAACGTACTCGATCCTTTCCTCCTTTAATCCGCTCTTCCTGCAACTGCTATCACAAACTGAGCCTGATTTAAAAGCATGTGATGCCTGAAGGCGTGCTTATGACCATGCCTTTTCCGATTGGCCGATCATGTGCAACTCTCGCCCTCTCTTAATGCCCAATCATATTCGGACGTCAACGGAGCAAGCTTCGAGGGATATTCACTTTTTAGCTAGCTCATCCGCTTTTCATTCCCATATGCCCTGGAACCAAATATAGATGTATGTTTTTCCTTATCCCGATTTTTCCATGGATTGCTTATACTCTTACACACTTTTAGATGCTGTGCTACGCGAGATCAGTATTTCAACTGCTTTGTTTATGGCTACTACTTCTACCAGAAAAACGCCACAGTGATCTGGTAGTTTGTGGGATCGGTTTATTTTCTCATCAGTGCGATATACGTCCTTTTATTATCTCTGAACTATCGGTGTATACGTTTATCGCCTCGTGTGATATTTGGGCACCCTTGTGCCAACCATGTTGTTGTTGGTGTTGTTGTTACAGCCATAGTGACACTCCCCGAAAGTTTAGAGGAGTGTTATCGGTTGTTGACGGTCCTTTGCCGGATGCGGATATGGTACGTTCCAGTCTAGCACCATTAATGTACTAGCCCGACCACCGAAGTATTCCCTAAATCACAGAGGAACTTGAGGTCGCCAGCGCCTCGGCTGTTAAAGAAACGGGATTCGCAATCGATAGGTAAGGTTGGGTTGGAGAAGCTATAAATTGCACTGGCAACCCCTTGAGAGGGTCCCGTTACACAACCCCTTAAATCAATTTGATATTTTATTCGCCTCATACGACAGACAGGGCTGCAGCGGGTATATTCTAAGCGCCCTAACCCGCTGTGGGATATATGCTATAGTTGCCTGGTATGGCCGATTCCGACAAATGTCTAATCGTACACCTAAATATAACCTCTCAACAAATTTTATCATGATATCTCAAACATTTAGGGACTACTTTGCGTTGAAAGAGACAGACTCACTCATTCATCTGATGATATCAGAATAAAGTAGGTATAAAATAAAAAATTATAGAGAAAAGAAAAAGAGAGAAAAAAGGAAAGTAAATGGAAGGGAAATAAAGCCAAGGGAAAAAGGCGAAGGAAGGAAATGAAAGAAACGGAAAGGATAGAGAAGTAAAGAAATGGAAAGAAGGAAGTCCAATTAGAATCTTTAATAAAGGTTTAAATTTTCTTGAAACCTCATTTGTTTAAAGGATAAAACATTGAGTGCATCTTGTGTGGTATTTTTTCTAAAGGTAGCACCAAATCAGTATATTGGGAAATTAACGGACTCTATGTTGTATTTAAAGTTTTCATTGCGTAACTTTTTCGAAAATGTTGGAATGTAGGTGTGTGAATTTCTTATTTATTTTACATCCTAAAATATTCCACAGACTTTAGAAGGCATTTTATTTAATGATTTCCTTGCAAAATTTTTCTAATAATAGCGCAGCAGCACAATTGGAGCCATTAAATTTTCAAAAAATTCCAAATGTATGCAACTTTCAATTGAACCATACAGTACAAGCTGAATCTATATATTTTCTATAGCAAAAATCGGCAGCCGATTTGACAGCGCGAAAATTTATGCTGACACTTGCTGGTGTTGCATAAACAATAAGCTGGAGCCGAAAACTATCAAATAGAAAACAAAACAAGTAAGGACGGGACTGTCTTCGGCTGTGCCGAAGACTTCATACGTTTCATGAATGGGGCTGAACAATAATCTTATCCCGTATACATACCTAAACGATTTTTAAGATAAATATAAAATAAAAAATGGTTAAAAAACCCCCTTATCTGAACGATCGGTTGTATGGGATATATATTATATATAGCTCCGATCGAAATAATTTTTTCATGAAATCTTCTATGATATATCAGAATAAATATCACCAAGTTTAACGTCTTTATATTGGAAATTAAGGGAGAAAATGCCAAAATCTTTATATCTAGAACGATCGGTTGTATGGGATATATACTATGTATAGCTCCAATATAAGTGATTTTTTCAGAAAATCTTCTGCGATATATTAAAATATATATCACCGAGTTTCACGTTTATACTTTCTAAATTAAGGGAGAAATGGCCAAAATATTTCTATCTGAACGATCGGTTGTTTGGGAGATATATGTTATAGTGGTCCGATCCTACCTGATCCGACAAATGTCTAATATAACATAAAAATACATCCTTGTGCCAAGTTTCATTGAGATATCTCAAAATTTGAGGAACTAGTTTGCGTTCAAACAGACGGACGGACGGACGGACGGACAGACGGACATGGCTGTATCAAACTCAGTTCGTCGCCCTGATCAATTCGGTATACTTAATTGTGAGTCTATCTTCTATATTTCTCAACGTTACAAACATCGGACCAAAGTTAATATACCATTTCATATTCATGAAAGGTATAAAAAAAGGATTGAAATGTGTAGCAAAAGACAATGCCAATTTGCAGAGACAATGCGAATAATAACACGTACCAAAATAAATACATTTATATGTTTTTAAGCGTGTTTGTGTGATGTGTATGTGGTCGCAATAAAAGCACCCAAAATGTATGAGCATTCAATTGTTTATAGCACGAAATGAAAAGGCGAGCAAACATAAATCATGAAAAACAAACATAGCGGTTAAAACAAAAAATTTAAAATTATAAAATTGAATTGCTTTTCAAAGGAAGAATTATGAAGTAGGAAGTAAAAATTGAATATGAATACAAAAAATCTGTTTGGTGCAGCAAACGCCACAATCAACAATGGAGCGACGAAGGTCGTGGTACGTAGCTACGGTTGATTGGTGGTAAGCTTATTTTTGGTTTGGCAAAGGCACAATGCATTTGAGGTCTGCGCATATCTATGGTTGTACTTATGCCACAAGCCACATTCTGCTGAAAAAGGTGTAAATTATTTAAGATTGGCTTATGGTTTTTACTTTTCTGTCCTTCTATGAACTGCGGTTTTCATTTGTTTGCCGAGGTCTTTAATGCCGTCTTTCTAAATGATATACCGTTTGGTAAACTTTATTGAAGCGGACTTTCTCTCAAACTCCTTTTCTTACTATTTATTGGTAATTAAAAAATATTCAAAACGATGTATTCCTTTAACGACTTTCCGTTAGTAACGATTATGCTGTTCCCATTTTGAGAAAAGGCATTAGGGATTGTAAACTTTTTAACCATTTTGATTGCGGCATTTCATAGCCTCCTCTCCTCTAGTCCCTAAACCTGTAGTACGAAACTTTCGCTTTGATTAATTATTATCCATTTTTCCTGTGGGGTATTTCTAGTGCTTTCAAATACGTAAATTTTTAATGTCTTGAATATATCCTTTAATAAATAAGTGGGTAAGACTATGTTGAGCTATGTTGGGTTAAAGACTACTAATTAATCTGAAATTTGATATATCCAAGTAAAAAGAGACTGTTTTAATCCAAAACCTCTGATCATTTCAATTTTAATCGCTTTTGGTATTTAGCAAACCTATAAATAGATATACCATGATTTGCTAAATCAGTGGCACGAAATTTTGGGTGGGCGTTTTGCCATAGTTGTAAATTAAATAAAGTGGCGACAACTTTGATTTATGGCCGCAAAGCGACGCTGCAAGTCGACGCCAATCACCTCCAGTCAAGTCGCTTACATTGCACCGAAATATTTTTGTAAGTATTAAGTGAGTGGAATTGAATTGAATTTTCGTTTGTAATTGGGCTGGTGATTAGAAATAAAATGACATCAGCAAGTCAAAAGGTGTTGCATTGATTTAATTTTTTGGAGAATACATATTTATTAATAAGTGTTTCGTGTGCTGGCAAGAAAACGGCAATATATGTAAGTTGGTATTTCGTGGCATAGATTTACAAAATTGTATACTGCCTACTAAAGTGAATGTTGCCATTTGCCACAAAAACTCATTTGAACATTTACACCAACGGCTGGCGGCTGGTATTGCCTCAATATACAAATTGTATGTCGCCATAAACATTATGCGACATTTCGCAAGTGATGAAGTTAATAACAAAAATGAGCTACAAAAAGATTGGAAAAATAAAACATAAGGAATTTGCATATACAGACCTACATGTTTACCTAGGTAGGGTAGAGGGGGGAGGCTTCGACAGGTTAAGAGAAATGATTTTTTAGAGAAACCAGAATGAGAAATAGATAACTCCTTTCATAATTACTGATGCCATGTATGTTTATGATACTTCGGATTTGTGGTTAATATTCCACATGTTTTTTTTAAGTCATAATCAAATAACCAACAACAAAAAATATGAAGAAACCTCCCTTTTTCAGGGAGGCTTCGTCAGTCATCTTGGTGGCTTCGACATTGGGTGGGAGGTTTCGACATTTATCAATATAGCAATTTAACCAGCAAAATAAAAAAAGGGTGTTGGAAAAAACTATAAATACGATTTTAATTCTTCATATTTGATGTTATTTATTTCAATACAGTAACAAATTTTTCGAACAAAAACATAAAAAATGTAAGCATAAAATAAAGTATAACTGTACTTTTAACGAACATCTAAATTTGAGAAATCAAAGTTAAAAATAAACTTGCTTTGCGCGCGTGAAGTTCCTGGTGGATCTTCAGGTGTGGGCAATATACGTATTATATCCTGCTTTGAAACCAAGTGTCTGTCTTCTATAATCGGTTCATAGAAATATTGGTTTTTACTTTGACGTCTGAGGAATTTCGTGACGCACGTCGAATTTTCAACTTCCACGACTACACCAGTGTAAAAGAAATTTGTTTTGTCCGTGAACATAACAACAAAAACAAAAACTAATCGTCTAGCCAAGTCATACGTCAATCCATGATGAAGATTTGAACATTTCTTCAAGTAAACCGTTAATTCTTTTTCCTAGGTAGATGCAAGTACTTGTTTGGAAGAAAACTTCGACTGAAAATCTTTAACAGTTCCCAGATTTGTTTGCTCTTTTGAAATTCGAGATACTAGTGTTGTCCGCATCAAGTTATATTTCCTAGCAGCGCTAGTTGGTGTTTCTTTTTTTGTTTTATCTCCTCGATGGCTTTTTTCATTTCGTCTTCGTTGATGATCTTTTCAGGGAACTTTCTTTTGTAGATATTTGGCATCTTGACGGCTGTAAAATATTACTTGTTAAGTAAAAAGCTAGAAGGGAGGCTTCGACAATTTTTCGAACCCTCCCCCGTGCACTTATTTCAGATTTTTCGCTCCAAAAAATACATCTTAGTGTTATTGAAAAAGTCTTTAAAAGCAATAAATCTTAATTTTATTGCAATATTAATGGGCAGGAAACTCATGTTATATATTCTATATTGTACACTTTAACACGCGAATACTAACCAGCCATTTTTACATCAACACTTTTTAAAATAAAAACTCGTCTGCATACTATCGCCGTTGAAAAAGGACTGAATAGCTTTCATGACAGCGTCACACCCAATTTGGTTACTGCTTATTCGTGGAATAAGACAATGGCAGTAATAAAGGCGGCCAAATTTGAAAAAGTCGTAGTCTCCCTCATGACAAAGCCTCCCCCTTCTACCCTACCTATGTATGTAACAAAAATAATATCGATTCAATTTTATTTTTGCCAACTCGAATCAACGTCGCTCAATATGAAACACTTAGCAGATTTAGCCTCTGCGAAATTTTTTGTTCGCTCGTTCACTAAATTTGCTTTCTAGCAAACAAATTACACTTTCAATTAAAAGCACATAAATTCATTGCGTCTATTGACAATTGTTGTGCTATGAGAAAAACAGCATGGGGCTTCATCCGCAAACCAAGCAGCCCAGTCTTTGCGCATGCGCAACACTCTTCATTTCATTTAGCGTGGTAAGTGCCTGGGCTGTATTTAGTTCGCATAGTGGCTGATTGCTGCTTACTTTGCCAACGACTAATGAAATTCTATTTCAAACATAAACGACATCAATGTGTTCACATACTCATAGTCATTTTAGTTGTTAAGTTAATGGATTTTCGTCATAAAATTACGATTATTAAAAATTTTCTCTTGAAATTATTTATAAATGAACAAACATTTTTAAGAAGGCATTAAGTAAATTATGTTTAAATAGGTGTCCCGTTTTAGATATGTATGTTTTTTGGTTAAGTGGGTCTTGTTGGAGTTCCGTTGAAAAGCTGTGTTAAGGTGATAATTTTGATTGCTTTTCATATTGAAAATTCGTGATTAACAGAGAAACAAAAACCAAATATACTTAACCAGTATGTACCCACCAAGGGGATAGGATATGGTTGCAGGGCTGCTCATCCGAAGAAACCGGATCTTAGTAGCGTTCTAGGCGCCATTTTGATCCACCTTCTCCTGGATATGTACCCTGTGTGTTAAACTCAAAACCCTTTGGTTAGATCGACAAACTTTCTGATGTACTTTGTGAATCATTTTGACACTGCCTCTAGGTCAGACGGCACAAAACTGCCTAGAGCTCGGAACCTAATATTCGCAGGGCATAGAGGAAATGGGTAATTGTCTCCCTACAATCGCCCACAACACAGCCGCTAAAGCGTATTCCCATTCTCTCCGCGTGCAGGCGAAATAGCCAGGGTACTCTGATGCTGGATGGTATCCTGAACATCATCTTCCTCGACATATGTCTGTTCTTCTCTGATTTTGTAAGTATCCCTAGAGTATCGATTGCGAATTGCGGTTTTCTTGACGTTGATAATAATGCCAGTCTTTATTGATGCATTGTGACTGCCTCAGAGGTGTCTAAGGATGCACCGGCCTTTGCCAATTTCAACGTTTTTTCATTGCCTTCTGCCATGTCTCTGTGACCGCGTACCGAAGTGAACGTGAAGCGCGAAGGGGTTTGCTGCTCCGTGTTACGCACTCTTACAGTTTTTGGCGCCCTTACGGGAGTCTAATGCCTTGAGCACAATATTGTGTGCACGAGTATGTGCGTATTTCATCGTCCCTACATGTATCTCTAACAGGAGGGAACGAGCCCTCTCTATAGCAAGTATCTCGTTGGAATATATAAGCTGGGTTTGGAATTCGGATGGATATTGCACCTTTTAGCTGTTCGGAAATATCCCCGCGCCAACACTGCACACCATTTTGGACCCGTAAGTGTAGAGTGAGGTTACGCTTCTTGGTAAACTTTGTTGGCTGACCAATCCATTCTTGACGAAAATCTTACCTTGAAATTCTTGTCTATGTTCAATGTGGGTGATATGTGATCTGTTTTTCGCATCCACGTTGGAGACTATTCTTAGGATATCGCTGTGGCTTTTCATTCCAACTCTTAGACACCCTAAATATGAAATTTTCTAAAATTTGTTTTGTAGTTTGTTTCGAAAAAGGTTTCTTTTTTATTTTGAATCTACAAGTTGTCGCACAAGATTATGGTTTCAAGTCACATAAAAATTACGTTGCACTCGACACATTTTTTTTCGGAAGGCACCATCCGTTTTTCTCAATGGGAGGAAAAATGCAAACACCTTTCGGAAAAAATATTTTCAAAATTAATAAGAGTTTTGAGAAACCTACACTGAACGAAAAAGACTGATAAAATCAACCGAAATACCGGTCAATTCAACCGAAATTTCTGTCAGTTTTTATCCATCGCAACAAAATGTTTAATCAACTGCGCACAAATCCTTGATTCGTAATTGACCGTTTAGTAGTCAAATGAACAAAAAAAGTTGTAAATAAATGTAAGGCGTGATAACCTCCGAAGAGATTTTAGGCCGATCTTCTCTTCCAATTTGCGTCGTGCTCCTCTTGATTTTCAGTACAAATTGGCTTTATGCCGACTCCGAACGGCATCTGCATGGCAGATAAGTTTTCACTGAGAGCTTTTCATGGCAGAAGTACACTCGCAGCGCATGCCAAACACTGCCGAGGGGGACTCCGCTTAGAGAAATTTTCTTCATTGAAAAACCTTATATCTAAAATTTGATGTTGCTTTGCCCTGGATGCTAACCCAGGGCATACGGTGTGGCAGGCGGAGCACGCTACCATCACATCCACGGTGGCACTTACTAACCGAACGTCAATTGGGCTACATCAAATATGCTGGCACACATTAAACATTATACACTTTATTATTTTGTTTTATTAAACGCAATTTCACCCAATTTTATATTCTATAATTTAATTTATAGTTTTGAACTTCGCTTTGCAAATAGAAATGAAAATAGTAGTCACAAAACTGATTCTCAATTCTTTCAGTTGCAGCTCAGTTCGTTCTCAATTTCTTCTCTCGCATGTAGTTGCCACACTTGGTTGTTTTGAACAAAACTTGTAGTATAAATTTTTGACGTAACATTTTAAAAAGAGAACTTGTAAGTCATAGAAAAGTAAAGAATCAAATCGCAGGAAGGCAATTCACCACTGGAGTAACTTTACATGTAATTCGGCAAGTTTAATTTTGGTAACACTTTAAGTTGAAACGATTCCAAAACAACTCAAACTTTTATGTTGTCGGAAACATCAACATTAAAAAAGGATGTTTTTTATTACTTACTAAATTCGTTCACGTGAGTGAAAATTCGTAAAACTTGAACAAAATGTTACTAACTTTGGAAAAACCCTGTTCGTTCAAACAAAACTTTTGCAACAAGAGGGCGCAATTTTGCATTTCGCTTGGACGGGAAGTTGCAAAATTGTACCCGATAGATAGGTGTCCCGGTATCTCATATTTTTTGCACAGTAAATTCAAAAAGGGGTTTTTTCTTTTGTATTGATAATTGAAAAACTAGGTTTTTGTTGTCTTCCCATTTTGTGTGTTTTCTCGATTTGATGGTTTTCTTATTTTGGTGTTTTTTTTTAACAAGTGGCACCATCGTCATAAGTACAAAGTAGAGAGCGCAGTGAGCATAAAGTTCTCTTTGAAATTTGCTCATGTATTGACAGCCGGCCACCGTGGTGTGATGGTGGCGTGCTCCGCCCACCGTACGGCACACGAAAGTCAAATTTAGAAAATTTCTCAGCGGGGTGCCCATCAGCCGCCCGGGTGTCTGCCATGAAAAGTCTCAGTGAAAACTCGTCTGCCTTCAGAGCGCATCAGGTCCCGTCGGCCATTTGAGGGAAAATCAAAGGAGCACGACGCAAATTGGAAGAGAAGCTCGGCCTTGGATCCCTTCGGAGGTTATCGCGCTTACATTTATTTATTTATTTTATTTTATTGACAGTTGATCCCCGTTGGAATGACCAGTGAGACCAGTTGTGTTAACAGAAAAATAAGTTAGATTGACCTGTAATCTGTCAATTTTACGGAACTTTGTTAACTTAAGAGCGACAATTTCTCTTCTGTTGAAATGACTA
>JARSSU010006525.1:0-24387 GCA_029619165.1 Eurosta solidaginis
CAAAAATATCGAAGATGTATCAAAAGATGCGTCTTGGACACAGAATGGGAATCCAAAAACGGAAAGCAAAAATTGTGAGTTGTTCAAAATATGGTTATTCTATACGAAAGCATGACACTCTAAATACACGTCCAATAATATCGGGAAGAGTGTCAAAAAACACTGGCCGGTCCCCTTTATACACAAAATTATGGTAATAGTCTAGTTGAGGGGTCGACTGCTAATACGCTACCAAAAATATCGAGAGAGGTGTCAAACGACGCGTATTAATCTCGAGAACAATAATCCGATGGCGGAAAAGAAAAATTTTATCTCTGTCCGGAGATATTTGCATTTGAAGTTGGCGATTTCCATGTGGTTGTTGTTGTGTTAGTACCCCCCAAAAAATTGTGCATCACCGTGGCGGTAGCCACGGTTATACCACACACCCGGACTTGGCATGGCGTAGCCCAGGGTTATTTTTTATAATCGCGGCCGAAGGCCGCCAACGCAGAAAGGTGTTCTGCGCAAAAATACTATGGATCCGACCCCCGGTTTCGGAGGTACCCGCGGATCTTTTTTCGGTTTTTCGTTAATATCTTTTGACGCGTTAAAATTTTTATTTTCCGCCTTCGGATTATTAATACTGATGTCAAGACGCGTCGTTTGACACCTCTCTCGATATTTTGGTAGCGTATTAGCAGTCGACCCCTCAACTAGACTATTACCAAAATTATTTCCTGTGTACACCAACATACACGACCACACGACAAGTTGCAATTTCTTTTGCAAGTATCTCTTCACAGACTCAAGAGGTAATAGTCTAGTTGAGGGGTCGACTGCTAATACGCTACCAAAAATATCGAGAGAGGTGTGAAACGACGCGTCTTGACATCAGTATTAATAATCCGAAGGCGGAAAATAAAAATTTTAACGCGTTCAAAAGATATTAACGAAAAACCGAAAAAAGACCCGCGGGTACCTTCGAAACCGGGGGTCGGATCCATAGTATTTTTGCGCAGAACACCTTTCTGCGTTGGCGGCCTTCGGCCGCGATTATAAAAATAACCCTGGGCTACGCCATGCCAAGTCCGGGTGTGTGGTATAACCGTGGCTACCGCCACGGTGATGCACAATTTTTTTTGTGGGTACGAACACAACAACAACCACATGGAAATCGCCAACTTCAACTGCAAATATCTCCGGACAGAGATACAATTTTTCTTTTCCGCCGTCGGATTATTGTTCTCGATATTAATACGCGTCTTTTGACACCTCTCTCGATATTTTTGGTAGCGTATTAGCAGTCGACCCCTCAACTAGACTATTACCCCTCAAAATTTGTGTTTTTATATTCGCGTTTCTGGGTCCAGGACGCATATTTTGCTACACCGGTTTGGAGACCAAAACTAAAACGTCAAACCACTTATGTTCGCAATTTTTTTTGTGGGTACAACAACATTACAACACCCACATGAAAATCACTATCTTCAATTGCAAATATCTCCGGACGGAGATAAATTTTTCTTTTCCGCCTTCGGATTATTGTAGTTGAGGCAATACGCGTCTTTTGACACGTCTCTCGATATTTTTGGACGCGTATTAGCAATGTCATTCTGTCGTACAGAATTACCAAAAGATGTGTCTTGGACCCAGAATGCGAATCCGAAAACGGAAAACAAAATTTTTGAGTCGTTGAAATGATGGCAATTCTATACGAAAGCATAACACTCTTAATTCATGTCCAAAAATATCGGGAAGGGTGTCAAAAAACGCTGGCCGGTCCCCCAATGGGGTGCATTCAAAATTTAATCCGTGCAAAAAATCCCTTTTTACACAAAATTTTTTCCTGTGTACACCAACATTACAACAACCACACAAAAAGTTGCAATTTCTTTTGCAAGTATCTCTTCACAGACTCAAAATTTGTGTTTTTATATTCGCGTTTCTGGGTCCAAAACGCATATTTTGATACATCTCCCCATATTTTTGGACGTTTATTTAGAGTTTGGTTGTTGTTGTAGCACTGATTTATTTAGAGTGTATAGAATTACCTAAATTAATTATCATACATATCTTTAAATATGTCCACATTCTTTTTCTTGACAACAAGATCATAAACAAATGACACCATAGTATCTGCTTGTTACCCCAAGCAGACTAGCACTTTCGAGGGTGGTATAAAAAGGCGAGCATTCCTCCCGTTATAAATAAGCGGAACATAATAGCTATTTATATCACATTTTTATATTTTTCTTTAGCTCACAACTGCTAAAACTAGTCAAAAAATATCGGGAGAGGTGTCAAGAGGCGCCTTTGAACTCAGAACAACGAATCTGAAAGCGGAAATTGAAAATTTTATATCTGTGCAGAGATATTTTTAGTTAAAGTTGGCATTTTTCATGTGATTATGGTAATGTTGTTGTTCACAGGAAAACATTTTATGTACGAAAGGAATTTGCACTGATTTAATTTTGATTCCACCTCCTTGGTGGTAATTTTTTATAAGCGCGGCCGAAGGCCAAAATTCCATGGATCACACAGCCGGTTTCGGAGGGAGCAGGGGTCATTTTTCGGGTTTTCGTTAATATATTTTGGGTAACTGCAAATATCTCTGCACAGATATAAAATTTTCAATTTCCGCTTTCAGATTCGTTGTTTTGAGTTCAAAGCGCTTCTATTGGCACCTCTCCCGATATATTTTGACTAGTTTTAGCAGGCTTGTGCTAAAGAAAAGAATTACCAGCAAAAATTGTGCCATCAAACATATGTATGTATATAACTACATACCCATATTATGGTGATCAAAAACAAAGTCAGTCCTGCGTTGGACGGACAAAACTTCAACTAATTTGGCTATCACCATAATACCCGCATTTACTCAGAACCATTCATATTATGACGACACCAAACATATTCCTGATTTCTGTCAGGTCCATAATATGTAACACTGATTTGGTGTCTTCATATTAAGGGTAAGTTCTGCAATATATTTTCAAACTTGCACTGCTACAACAACAAAAAAGTTAGTTATACTAAAATACCTAAACATTTACTTACCTCGGATAATCCAACGTGGAAGTGGCGTCTGGACAAGCCTTTTGTGGCTGATAAAAGCTGGAGATTTTTTTTGAATCGTTCGCTCGTTTGTCTTTAGCGAATCCACGAATTATTAGCGCGAAAATAATGTCGCATCACTTCTGTTATATGTTATTTTTATAATGTTCTTACTCACTGTAACACTTGTAAAATTCATTTTTATAAATATCTTTTTCGCAATGTGAGATGCGTTTTGCTTTAAAAATTTACATAAACGGTGGCGCAATCTGTAAGTATCTTATGTGTTTCACTGCACTACATCATACTATCTGTTTCATTCGTGTGGCACATCTTTAGAAATGTTACCACAATTCTGTATCGTGTCTAATTGTGCCTTCACAAAATGTGAGGTGGTGTTAGTTGTGTCCAACAAAGTAAGTGGACGGGTATTGAGTGTGTTTTGATAGGTGAAATAGCAAAATGTGTGGGAGCCAGGGTGTAGCGAGGGTGTAGGCATTAGTATAATGCAAAAGACATATCGATCTACTCACACACGCATGTTCGGCATACTATGAGCATACCTACATACATACATACATACACATTTGCATGTGATAGAGGTGTGGACAGCGCAGTTACTATCAAACCGGTCAACTCTGCGCTCGCTATGTTACGCTCAATAACGCTCACTAAGTGGGCGTTGAAACATAAAGTGAGCTTGTTAAATGTCATGTCATTGTGGCCAATTGTTTATTGTTAACATGGTCTTTTCTGTCGTTGACATCTTTATTGTATTTTACACATTCTAATTGTCCGTGTGTGTATGTATGTGAATTACAACGCCGTTTTGTGGCGCCACCTATGTTCATGGCGCTTTGGTGATTGCGTATATACGATTATGTAATCGTGTTGTAGCCAGAAGTTATTTCGGTGGATTTTTTTTTGTTCTTTAGTCTAGTTTGCTATGATTGCATTTAGTGTAGGCATTTGCAAAAAACTCATCTACATACAAAATCATAGAATACAAAATTGCAAAAGGTGTATTGCATATCTAGAATCACTTGCCCTCGGCGGTTGGACAGGAAATTAGCGTTTACTGATATGTAAAAGCAATAAAGGGTTACTACGTTTTACGAGCGAAAAAACTGAATTTATTGCACAAAAACGTTGCACTGTTTCATATTGTTGTATTCAATGCATACAGATCTTGGGATAGCAGCAAGCTATTTAGCACATATTTATATGTATATACATACATACAACATAAATGTGTGAAAGTTAAATCGATACTGTTGAAAGAAGAAGCCTGTAATTGATATTTTATTACCGCGAGCGTGAGACGTGCGAGTGGAAAAGGTGAGCAGAAATAAAGTTTGGACCTGCACGTACTTATATACGTATATATATAAAAGTGTATATGGGGTATTCCATCCCATTTCGACCAATTTTGAACCCAACCCCTTTAGAATTGGCTGAAAAGTTTTTCTTCTTTTTCTAGCTTACGAAAGACGTTTTTCAGAAGTTTTTCAAATTTTTTCATCCAACTCAAAAAAATATGAATTTTTAAAAAAACACCGTTTTTGTTTTCAAAATGCTATAACTTTTTCAAAAATTGACCATTTGGGATCTTTTTTTTTAAATTTGTTCTTAAATGTACTTTTCGGAAAAAATTCAAAAAAATTTTTAAAGTTTTTTTTGTAATTTTTCAGTTTTTCGAGATTTTTCGAATTTCACCCTTTTTTGTTTTTTCTCATAAAAAACTTCCATCAATTCTGCAATCATCCCCACTAATCCCGGAGTGGGCCGAGCATTTTTTTTTATTTAATTGAAAAAAAAACTTTAAAATTTTTTTTGTATTTTTTCCGAAAGGTACATTTAAAAACATATTCATTATCCCAAACGGTAACTTTTTGAAAAAGTTATAGTATTTTGAAAAAAAAACGGTTTTTTTTAAAAATTCATATTTTTTTGAGTTTCCAACTCAAAATGAGGTTTAGCCTGCGCATGGTATGGCTCTCGTAAGAGGCGACTAAAATACTAAATTGATTCAGGCGGTTGCGTAGCGAAACCCTTTCAAGAGGTTGGCAGCGCAATTTATAGCTTTTCTGACTCGATTGTTAACCACACCTACCCGTCGAGAATCCTATTGCTTTAGCAGCCGAGGCGCCGTCGACCTCAAGTTCGCGTAGAAGGTTTCATGTGGCCATACAACGATTTACCCGACATGGTACGGCTAGTGCGTTAATGGTGTTTGTAATCGGAACGTACATTAACATTGATAACACTCCCTCCTGGGAATGTTTTTAGCGCTACAAGAACAACAAAAACGTGCTTCTATTCAAAAAACAAACGAATTACACCCAAAAATATGAAAAACGGGTACCGGTGCGTATACGTAACATATTTATTAAACGGTTTTGTTTAGCTTGACTTGACAGGGTGGACGGTCGCCCGGTACGAATTTTGTAATTGAAATTTAAATAACTTCCCGATAAACTAAAATCATGAAACTTGGAATATAGTTCAGAACCCGATGCCAATGCAATAATAAGAAAAAAGCTCCGACAGGTGGTGCATGGATCGAAATATTTCAAAAAATCGTATTTGTGGTTCGATTTGGTCCATATTTGGAACACTAATACATACATGAATATAAAGTGACTGGTGTAATAGTTCAAAAGTACACTTTTAAGAAGACATTTAAGGATTCAAATGCCATAAATTTGGCCTATTGTGCTCAGCTTTTAATTTTTAACTGAACAACTCGACTTTTGACTAATCACAAATTTATACAACAGCGATCATGAAATTTAGTACGTTCTTTCTTTATTAACTCAAAAATCGTGCATTTTGATTTATGATACCATTGAAGTAGATCAGCGACCTACTTATACAAGAAGCAATCACTTTTTTAAGAACTGAGTACTGTTTCGATCCGAATACTTTTTTATAACCGGTTCCTTTTTAACAACTGGGACCATTTTAATCCGGGCACGTTTTCATAGCCGATGTATTTTTTTGAACAAGGGATTTTTTTAAATCAAGTACTTCTTCGAAACCGTGTACTTATTAACTAGCGGATACTATTCAGACTCCTGTAATGTCTAGAATCAGGTGGTTCTTTAGAACCGAGTACTTTTTCACCATTGGGTGGGAAAATGTTTCTTTTTTGGAATCGAGTACTTTCTCGGTTTTGGGTCTTTTTTATAACAGGGTACTTTTTGGACAACGCGTCCTTCGAACCCAATTATCTTCCCAAAAAAAGCCAGAAAATAATTTAAAATGCTTCCGAAATCATTACCACTACTAGATCAGAATCGAACAGGATATAGTTCAAAAGTGGTATCTAAATGATACGAAGCACAGTTCCCAAATAGACGCGCAGCTATTCCAGAATGGTTCTAAAAAATACCTAGTAGATGGTAGTCAGAAAACTCTGCTGAAAATCTTTGAGTATTTCACACTTTCTATATATGCACCATATTTAATACAAATCGCTGAACTTTTTACGAGATTTGAGACTTTACTTAAGAAATAAGTATAACAGGATAACGTGGTGGCGCTATGGTGTTTTTTTTTGAAATATTTCGTTAAATACTTTTGGCTTGATACCCATATTAACATAATAGCTTCAATCTTAAGAAATTGGACAGCTGGCAACCTTGTAAAAGTGCTCTCATTGGCAATACATCGGCCAAAAGTCATATGTACCAAGGTTTATTAAAACCGCTTAAGCCACTCCGACGCTGTATGGAATGTATGTATACTCTTACTCCTACAAGCTCAAAGCCAGCAGGAAAGAGAGGAACTTATTCAGTTCCCAGATTTGTATAAAATTCTTTTAATTTTGTTCTCCTTTCCTTCAAAAACAAAACCTGCTTGACCCTGCCTAAGAACTTACCTTTAGATATTATCAGGTTGATCCGGGTGAATAGGTAGTCTACTTATCTCTCATTCTTTTGTATGTCACATTCGCTGACATCATCACTGCTGCTAACACCCATATTACTTTTATAAAGTTTTCTTACTAGTTTTCTTACTGAGTATCGGCCATAACCATTTAAACGGTTAGACGCAAATTAAGTAAGCAAGTAAGTTTTCTTACTGAGCGTCAAAAATTTGTCTAATCCTTACACAATGTTCCAGCGTCATGCTTCAATACTGATTCGAATTCCACCACTGAAAAATAAAAATCTTATGTGGTATCCCAAAGACCCTTTCGTTTACGTTTCCTGGAATGTCATTCAGAAACACCAATAACGCAAAATCGTATGTCTTCGTAGTAGGAGGTCTTAATATTTGTCTGCTCATTGTGTGAAATAAGTCAAATGTTGCCCTTTAAGTCATCATATCCCACATATATGCATTCCCTTGATAAATATCTAGCTAAATTGTTTTAAGAGCATGGATGTATGTGTTCTTAAAAGTGAAAGTTCTTCTGATTTACTACAATTTATGCGTCACATCGTCATGATTCACTGTCTGTGCAGTAAATATATTGTAAACATCAGCCTTAATATCAACTACAACCTTATATTAGGGATGTTAGTATCTGTGCGCGCTCCCGTTTTGAGTGCCAGAACAGGAAATATAAGTTTTGTTTATTGAGGTGCTCTAGTCTATCCTATGTTGAAATATTTCACACTACTTTTTGTTTCGCGAGTTTGCTCAAAATTAAGCTAGATTACAAGTTTCGCACCACTTTTTTTTGTTAGAACAAAGAAACAATTTTAAGTTGTCAAAAGGAAAAGTGTTACTTATGAATTCAAAACAGAAATAATTCATAAAAAATAAACTCAAAAAATAAAATTTGAAACCTGATCAGTACATTGAAGGAAGTGCCTTCAATATTTAGTGCATATTGCAGCCAAATCTAATCTTGAAATCAGCTTCAAATCGGTTGTTTTAAATTTTTTCCTAAAAGTGTTTCATGAGATGTTTGCTCTGGGTTACACCTGCTCCCTATCTTTGCTTTTGATAGCCGCTCTATTCTGATCAGACCTGACCTGCTCTATATTTATTTTGGGTTCGATAAACAGACCTATAAATATAATGGATTGGGTGATGTGGAATATCTCAGAACTCAGTTGTTGTTAAAAATACTGGATTGTTGCTGTAAAAGAGTCGACAAATTTTTTTGGAGAATCTTGAATCATAGCTTGCAAAAAATGTGTGAATGCATTTAAAAGGAAGTTGGCAATCCTGGCTTTGCAATAGCAACGAAATATTATAGTTAGTTGTGGTTTGCGCCTACTAAACAAAATGTGTGTTAATGTTGATAACAGATTTATAATATCTGATTGTTTTTTCAATTGAGTGTGATATGAAATGGAGTATTTCAATCAAGCGCTCCGGCAGAAAGAGCTAAATAAAAACAAGTAAAAAAGGGTAAGTTCGGGTGTAACCGAACATTACATACTAAGCTGAGAGCTTAACTGCGTTGGTTTCGTAGGGATTGGTATATGTTTTATAAGTGGTTTTTATTTCCATATCACATACGTTTGGGAAATATCAACCAAATTTTAGACCAGGGGTGACGTTTTTTGGAACGTAATAATTTGTCTAATAAGGGATATTCACCATGTGGAAAAATGAACTGGGTAACCCTGAAATGTGTTTGTATAACATGGTTATCAACTGAAAGGTATTAAAGAGTATTTTAAAAGGGAGTTGGCCATAGTTCTATAGGTGGACGCCTTTTCAAGATATCGCCTTAAAGGTGGACCAGGGGTGACTCTAGAATGTGTTTGTACGATATGGGTATCAAATGAAAGGTGATAATGAGGGTTTTTAAAAAAGAGTGGCCCTTAGTTAGTTTTATATGTGAAGGTGTTTTCGTTATATCGACCACAATAGGAACCAGGGTGACCCAGAACATCATATGTCGGGTGCCGCCAATTTATATATATCACGAACAGAGTTCCAACCATGATTTCGAGGGCTTTTGATTTCGCCCTGCAGAACTTTTTCATTTTCTTCTACTTAATGTGGTAGGTGCCACACCCATTTTACAAAGTTTTTCTTTACAAATGGCATACGAGCCGTCGAAACGAAGCGAGCGACATATGCAAACCCAAAACCTACATTCGCAGAAACGGTATCCCATGCACTGACTCAAGAAACAGCATTGCTTCTGTGTAAGCCAGTTTACAAAGCACGCCGTGTGGAGGTAGAAAGACCAGAGTGGGTAGACGCAATATTGGAGGCGCTGAAAGGATCGAAAAGCGGAGTGGAAAAGTTATGTTCCAAATGCGGGAAGTCCGGTCACATTACCCGTCATTGCGATCTTGATCCTAGTAGTTCCAACAATGTGGGTGGCCGTAAACGCAAAGCTGGAGGAGATGAGCAAGAGCGAGTAAGAGGTAGAGATCGAGAGCTAGATCCAGCTTTTGAATGCCCTGTGATACCTGTGTTGCAAATTGGTAGAAAATCGAGTATTCTTAGCGTCAGAGGGAATGTGGATGGCAAAGAACATGTACTGGCTGTAGATACGGGCGCATCCCATTCCTTGATTCGATCTGATTTGGTCTACAGGAGAGTAAAGTCATTACCTGGAGCAAGGTTGCGTACGGTCACAGGCGAGTATAACCAAGTCCAGGGAGAAGTGATATGTGAAGTCCTAATTGGGAAGGTCATGGTTTTACACAAATTCGTTGTGGCGGAGACCGTTGATGAAGTCATATTGGGAGTGGACTTCTTGGTTGACCATGACATCAGAATCGATATGCGGAGAAATATTATGCGCTATAAGAACCAGGATATACCACTAACTTTAGTTTGAAAAAGGGTTCAGCAGCATCGGGTACTGGTGGAGAAGACCCGACGAAGGCCACCAAAGTCAAAAGAAAAGGTTGATGGATCGAATGGGCCAAATAAAGCAAAATCTAAAAGTACCTGCGAGAAAAAGACCGGCATTGACAAACCCTAATCGACGCACTAAAACAACTGAAAGAATTTTTCAGAAAGAATGCAAGGGTGGTTTCAAGCCAGCGCGCACTACTCTTGTGAAACATCAAGATGATACAAACAGCAGAGTGCGAGGGAACGATCAAGAATAATGAGTAGTAAGATGAAACGCAGGTACAACGAGAACAAAAATTCGGAAGGTTTCTTGGGGGGAGAATTGGTACTGTTAAACAATCCTCACCGGCGGAAAGGTGTTCCAACCAAATTTCGGTGCAATTGGGAAGGCGCGTACAAAGTTGTGTAGAAGATCAGTGATACCATCTATTGCATACAAACTACTGGGAAATCACTGGCAGCTGGGAAAGGCTGGCAGCGTATAGATCGAGAGATTTGTCTGATCGGGTCGATCAGACTTAGGTGGAGGGCAGTGTAACGAATGTTAGCAGCACTGAGCGATGCTATCGTCTCTAAGCCGATGCTAAGCAGTGACGTGAATTCACGTCCATAGATCAATCATTATGTATCTCCATAAACGAAACAATAATTGCGTCTACACATATGTACCATGTACGTATACGAGCAGCGGAGAGTCAATGCACAAACACATGCATATATCTGAGATACTCCTGAAAGTATGCAATGAGAAAAACTATAACATCGTGCAATTGTAGTTACAGCTGAGAAGTTTGAGAGCTGCTGGACTAGTAGATTCTGGAAGCGCCTAGAAGATGCGAACGCTGAAATCCGAGAGTATAAAAGGCGGCAATTGTAGAGGCGCTGGAGTTCAGTTTGATTTGAGTTGTCAAGCAGTTTCGTCTAAGACGCTATCTAGCGAGCAAGAGAGAATTATTTTGAATAGCAGAGTTTCATTTGAGCTTTCAATCAGTTTGGTTATTAAGCAAGCTATTCGTTGCACAGTTTGAGTGTTATTGTGAAGTACTTTAATAAAAGGCATTTTGCATTATTACATATTGGAGTTATTTATTCAACAGTTTAGTGATTCGAACTGAGCAGAGGATTGCAAATAAGAGGATTTTCAAGTAAATTCGTTACAATATATAGTGTAAAGATATTAATTTTTTTGTAAAAATTTGTTTTTTTTTAAGTTTGCGTGTTGGTCATCCGATTCTGCTAATTTTTATTTAGAAAATAGGGGTAACTTTCGAGCCAAATTTCATCATGGTATCTTCAACTACTGCCAAATTACAGCTTGCAAAACTTTTAAATAACCTTCTTTTAAAATTGGGCGGTGCCACGGTCCATTTTCAAAAATTTTACTAATTTTATATTCTACGTTACAAGATCAACCCCCCTACCAAGTTTCATTGCTTTATCCGTCTTTGGTAATGAATTGCAGCACTTTATCGGTTTTTTCGAAATTTTCGATGTCGAAAAAGCGGACGCGCTTATAGTCCGATTTCGTTCATTTTAAATAACAATCTGAGATAAGTGCCCGGGAACTTACATACCAAATTTCATTAAGATACCTCAAAATTTACTCAAGTTATAATGTTAACGGACAGACAGATGGACGGACAGACATGGCTAAATGAATTTCTTTTTTCGTCCGGATCATTTTGATTTATAGATGTCTATATCTATCTCGATTAGTTTATGCCGTTACGGGGTACCATCATGTGAACAAAATTAATATACTCTGTGAGCTATGCTCAGCTGAGTATAGAAAAAAGAACTGCAATTCAGTTATGATAATATATTGTAGTTTCGTAAATTTGAACATCCTAATAACAGCATGTCTCATACATACATATATTAATATCACTTTCAAATAAATGTGTACATATAAATCATTTACTATATAAGTATATACAAATATTTTAAAGTCTATATATATCTGTGCCAACTGCCATTACAGCATTCCAGTTTGATGCACTACAATTGGTTGACATTTATCGTTCACAGTAGCGATTATTTACTATATTATTGTTGTTGTAGGTTTATTTGTAAATATTCTTGCCAGTCATGAATGCAGTGACCGTGGCTGTCACCGTCAAAATCTGGTATTGTTATATTTGTTGTTGTTTTGCGACATTACTTTCAACGCCTGCAGGCAATGCAACGCCTGGTTGCGCCTTAACTTAATTGCAACAAGATTTAACACACATTTGTACATTTATATATACATCGACTATTGTGGTTATATTGCTTTGCCATTGTGGTCGTTTTTCCCATCTCGTTTTTCTAGAGGTTGCTGTTGATGATTTAACATATGATATAGTGTTAGTGATAAAAATAATTATGACACCGAATCCGAGTCTTTTGTTTGTTCAAAAATTTTTGTTTTTTAAATTGTTCCATTCTTATTAAGTCATATTTCGAAGAACGGTACACAAATATCTAAAACAAACTTAAAGTGTTTTTTGTAAAATTTAACGAAACTAGTTAGGAACGATGCAGCTTTTATAATTTTCGGCAGCATTAAGCTAAACAAATCGCACGATAGGTAGCTACTCCACTCTGTACGAAATCTCGTTTAGTTTCCACATATCCGAAAGGTTGCGATAATTTTAAAGGGGCAGAAAAACGGGACTTATCGTTTTTTCAGTTCAAAGGAGAGAAGCTCAATAATGTATAGGTCCCACTTCATGTTATTCAATAAAGGAGGAACTACTTCGGGACAGTTTCATAGACAATTAGGGAGGACTTCAGGAACACTTTGGATTATTTTATGGATCATTTGGAAACTATGTCGTTACAGTTTTAGGTATTTTTCGCGGTCATTAAGAGAATATGTCGGTATCAATTTAAAAAAAAACTTACAGATCACTTCATAACTATTCTAGGCTCATTTCGAGACTATTTCAAAAAAAATTTGGGACTGTTTAGGGACCAATTCGGATTATTTGTTTATTTTAGGTAGATTTCCGGGATAAATTCTGGATATATTTTGCGTTCATTTTGTGTATTACGGTATCATTTCAGGATCACTTCATGATTACTTTGGGTACTCTGGATTAGTTCAGAACCACTTCGAGATTGTTTAAGGACAACATAAGTGTACTTTTTGAAAGTGGATCCGAAGTTCTTCCAAATTGGTTCCGTAATAATATCGAAATAATTCCGAAAACAATCCCGAATTGATCCTTTAGAGGTACTACAATCGTTTGTAAATATACTCGTAACCATCCATAAATAATCCCTAAGTGCTCCATAGAGTTGATTTAAATTGGTCCCGAAATAGTACGGAAACGATTCCGAAAATATTGCAGAAGATATCATGAAGTTGTCTTAAAATAGCATATATATAGTTTCGGGATGAAAGAGTGCTCCGCCTGCCACACCAAAGATCCTGGGTTGAAACACCGGAAAAGACAGCACCAAAATTTTAGAAAGGTTTTTTTTACCGACACTGCCTCTGCCTACCTGCCTTCTTAATGAAAACTCATCTGCTTTGCAGATGCCGTTTGAAGTTGGCATAAAACATGTAGGTCGCGTTCCGCCAATTTGTAGGGAAAAATCAAAAAGGAGCAGGAAAAAATTGGAATAGAAGGTCGGCCTTAATTTTTCTGTGTTAACTTTATTTAAGGTGCTCCCATTTATTTTATTTTGATAACAGTTTTCTTCATATTAAGGAAATGTGCAAGTGTTGTCAACAATTGCTATAGCTTTTTTTGTTTTTTTTTGAGATTCCCCTTACAAATTGTATTGAAGTAGTCTCGCAACGATTCTAAAATAATCTCAAAATGAGCCTGAAATTGATTTAATTTGTTCTCGAAATAGTATAAAAATGATTCCGAAAATATTCTAGAAGTGATCAACTTGAATTTGTCCCAAAATAGGATCAACATAATTTCGGAATCATAATTAAAGTAATCCCGAAGTGTTCCAGAAGTAATACCGAAATGTTCATGAAAAAGTCTCGAAGTAATACCAAGACGGTTCAAAAATATACAACACAATTTCATTTCCTTAAAAAATGTGATCGAAATGGGTCTATCGTTTCTTATGAACAAATTTGTACTCTTGAATCCAAATTTTTCTTTCGTTTCTTTTTTCTCTATTACAAATCAATTAAAACACTACAGGGGAAATATTATTTAATGATTTTCATACGTTCACAATTTCAATTTAGTTTTCGCTACATTAAATATTATGTTCAAAAGTGTATGTATGTACCTTATCTAGTCAGCTTAAAATATGAGCCGGTTCTTTCAGTAATAGAATTCGCACATCGCTAATACACATGCCCTACGTACCCATATGAGTGACATTTGCAATTTAATATTGTAGAAGAGAAATGGTGAAATGCTTTCGGCAATTTACACCAGCTGATGTGGCAACTGGTTGTATTTAGTTTTAGTTCAAAGAATTCAATTTCAGTGATTTAAATTACGTAATTAATTTACGGAATAGTACGAAGTAAATGAAATCGGAATGTATTAGTGAATGAATGAATGTATTTATGAAACCATTAACGCGCAATCAATTAAGAGCAGTGGCTTATATATCTTAGTTAACAACAAGCATGGAAATTTTGGTTCTATGGTGTATGTTACGGCTTCCTACGTAGTTTTTATTATGTTTTAGGTACACAAATATTGGCACTAACCACACTGCAGGTAAGTCAGTAACTAGTGATATAAGCTTCTAAGTAGTTCAGAAATAGATCTTAAGTATCAACTAAGAAAAAGCTCGATATTAGGTAGGTTTTATCTAATTTGCCACTATCAAAATGTGATACAGAGGGAGACAATTTCGACTGCCTAGGACTTGCCATGAAAATTTCGCCAGTTGAAAAGGCCCTGTACTCGGACCCGTTACATGCTTTAAGATGGCAAATTTTTCATGGATGGAAATGTCCTAGGCAGTGGAAATTTTCTCTTCTTTGCATTAGCTTTTTCATAGTTTCGCGTTTGGTTAAATTAAGCTAATAACGACAAGTTCTTATTTGATATTATAGGCCTATCTCTGAACCAGAATTTTATGTCACTAGTTTCTGATTTTCTTAGGGTGACTGTTAAACAGATTGAAGGCGAACTAGTAATGTTTTTGAATGTCGTAAGTTTATAACTAGACATTCTCCGTACTGGGCAACTCCACCCAAATTTCCTAGCAGGTAAAAAGCACCAATTATTTGTTGATAATTATTTTAAACTTCTTACGCATAAAAAGCTTACATTTTACTATGTATTACCCGATTGTGCAAAAATCTAGATTTTGGAGAATTTCTGAAATTCCAATTGTGACATTTGTATATAATAATGATGTACACGGAAAGTCGATTAAATGGTCTTTATTTCACGAGCTTCACTTTACATCTGATCTCAACCGAAATTCGAATGGAGCTTATGCCAATGTTCAAAGAGTTAACAATTTCGAATAACGGTATCCTTATAACTAATTAAAGTTAACTTCTCTCTTAATACTAAATTAAGAGAACTTAATACTACTTCTAACACAAGCTCATATGTGTATGCTTCTATACATAACTATATACTAAGGTCCGGGTTTTCAGAGTGAGTTCAAACTCCAGTCAAAGTTGACTGGCCAACCACAACTGGAGTTTAAACTTGCACTGAAAACCCAAACACTTGATGGCATGTTTTGACACCTGACGGCATAAACTTGCGTGGTTCGGATTATGTATATCAAGACTTTTAAAATTTTAAACATAGGAATCGTTAAAAATGGATTGGTATAAACATCTAAAATTTTATATATTTTTTTCGATTTTTATACGAAGTGTTGGCGATATATTATCTAAAAGTCTCTGGTTTGTAATCGATATGTTGACGGTTTTTTATCGAAGTTCTAACCGAAGTTTTAATCGACTGCTCAGCAGTTTGTAATGAAAAGGTACCGATAAAACTGCAAAACGTTTCCCTTACTTATTCTTGAAAGGTTCATATGACATTATGCTAAATAGCATGCTATCTTTTTAACGTGTTTTTTCAAAATTGTATGAGTTCACCCCTGATGCGAGATCAACTCTGAGTTAAAAAGATAAATTGCCGTTCTGCAAGTGGGCTTGTTTTTATACTCAGCGTGCTTTGCACACAGAGTATATTAACTTTGATTTGATAACGGTTGGTTGTACAGGTATAAAGGAAATCGAGATAGATACAGATTTGCATATATCAAAATCATCAGTATCGGAAAAAAATTTGATTGAGCCATCTCCGTCCGTCCGTCCGTCCGTCTGTCCATTAACACGATAACTTGAGTAAATATTGAGATATCTTAACAATGTGGTACACGAGCTTATCTGGACCCAGAATAGATTGGTATTGAAAATGAGCGAAATTTGATGATAACGATGCCCACTTTATATATATTGTGACGAATAATAGCAACACTAAGGAGTAATATCATCTCTAAGCCGATAATGAGCAGTGACTTGTATGCACATAACCAAATTAATCATTATATTTACACATATGTCCATACAAGCAGCGGAGAGCAACGCGCAAACACATACATATATCTGGGATACTTCCAAAATTAGACAATAATTTGTGCAAGTATCACTCACGTATACGTGCATGTGTAGTTATAATTTTATAGCTAGTAACTAAGTAAATTCTGGAAACACCTAGAAGTATGGAACGAGGAAATCCTAGAGTATAAAAGAGCGCAATCTGACCAGTCAGCAATAAGTTTGATTTAAGCACGGTATCTGTCAAGAAGTAGTAGTATTGTGAAGTAATTTAATAAGGCCATATTACATTATTTAATAGTGGAGTTATTTATTCAACAGTTTAATGATTCGAACGTTAGTAGAAGGTTGGAAATAAGAGGAATTTCAGTAAATTCGTTACAATATATAACATTTTGGAAAACAAGAAAATCTGGTTATTTAGTAAATAATACACCTAGAATGTTTGAAATTTGACGTGTGGACTGATACTGAGACTCTTGATAAAAATTTGGAAACATTTTTTAAAATGGGCGCGGCACCACCCACTTGTTATAAAATAAATTTTACAAATATTATTAATCATAAATCAAAAATCGTTAAACCAATCGTAATAAAATTCGGCATAGAGTTACCTTTACTATAAGGAATGCTTTGAATAAAAATTAACGAAATCGGCTAAGGACCACCCCCGCTTTATTCAAAATATTTTTAAAAGGATCGTGGAAGAATAAAATTAGCTGTTCCATTTCCCAAGTGGATTTATAACAATAAATAGGAAAAACTTCAAATACGGGCGTGGTTCGGCACTTTTATGACTAAGAAATTTTCTATGTTTCAGGAACTATAACTGGAAGGAAAATTAAAGGATCGTAATAAAATTGGGTACACAAATTTTTTCTAGAGCACGAAATATTTCTAGAAAAAATAGACGGGATCGGTTAAAGACCACGGCAACTTGGATACAAAACAAGATTAAAAGGATCGTAGACTAAAATAGTAAGCTATAGGTTAGGTCAGGTTGAACTGGCCGATCCATGAGGACCTCACATAGCCTGATTGTGTACGTAGTGTTACCAGAAGTTTGTTTTAACGACCAAACTGAAAAACCCTATCAAAAACCAGGACCTATGTTATAAAATAACGCCGTCCTCTTGACAAATACTAGAAGCTTCCTAGGACTTAAGCCAATTACTGCTTCTAGATCTGACTGCTGTATCACTTCTAATAGCTGGAGTCTTAGCCTGGAAAGTGTAGGGCAAGAGCACAGAACGTGCTCGATCGTTTCCTCCTCCAACCCGCACTTCCTACATCTGCTATCACTGACCAAACCTAATATAAAGGCATGTGACGCCAGAAGGCAGTGCCCAGTAAGAATACTCGTCATGAGTCTACAGTCCTCTCTTTTTATGATAGAAGCAACTGTGTTAGTCTAAGGTTGTAAGACCTACACATAATCTTCGGCATTTTACAGCCGTGCGCTTGAACCCACGCCTTTCCCGCTTGGTCGATCATGTGCACCTCTCGCCTTCGCTTAATCTCGTCCAATCTAATTGGGACGTCTACGGAACAAGCTCCAAGGGATGCGCCCTTTTTAGCTAGTACGTCCGCTTTTTCATTCCCATCTATTCCCATATGCTCTGGGATCCAATATAGATGTATGCTTCTCTCTGTCTCTCCAGAGACTGCTTACACTCTAAAACGCATTTAGATGCTGTGCTATGAGAGATTATTCCCTTAACTGCTGCTTGGCTGTCAATATAAAAGTTAACACGGTTGCAGCTTAAGCTATTCTCTTCCAGGGTTTCTACTGCTTTGGTTACGGCTAATATTTCCGCTTGAAAAACGCTACAGTAATCCGGCAGCCTGTAGGATTTGCTTATTTCGGAACAGCGCAGTATACCGCAGACCTTACTCCTTCCACTTCTTTGGAAACTATCGGTGTACAGTAGTAAGCTATAACTTAGCAATAAATAGTTTTGAATCAATAACATTTCACTTATCAAGTTTTATTGTAAGGGGAAATGGGGAGACTTTTGCTTTAAACGTGTGATGCCACGTGTTATGTAGAAAAGTAATTTATGGGAAATGAAATGTACAATTGAAGTACACGCTGAGTATATAGTGTTCGGTTACACACGAATTTAGACACTTTTGCTTGTTTTTTAAGTTTTGAGTATAAATAAAAAATAAATTCACAAACAGAGCGACAACTTTTACGCCATTAACTGAAGTGCGCTTACCACTTTTCTGTGAAATTCGAAAATAAAAATTATTTGGTAATACTTTACATTACACTAATATACATTACTATACATCGCAGCACCTTTGTGCATATCAACGTGGGACTGCACTTGATTAGGTAGGTAAATTTGTGTTTTCCATATTAGATTCACGCTAGGAAGGTTTTCTAAACTTCTGTGGATAGACTACCCGCCTTAAGTGAGTTTTGTTGCACAATTTTCAATTTTGACACTGTCGGGACTTTAAAGCATTTTATAATGAATATATTTTTCGAAACTGTTGTAAGCTTTGTTGTCTCTGCCAAACATTTTTTTGCCTGTTGCACCCTTTTCCCGTCCCCAGTAAATTAGATCAAGTATTAAGAATTTAGTGTGTCAAGCTCTATCATCCAACAAAATTTTGAAGAAGCTCGTGTAGAACAATTTTTCGATGTTAACAAAAATCCCCAAAAATATTTATAATATATCTTGCCGATCGTACTAAGCATTTTTTTGAAATTTTTTTTGTTAATGTATTTATTCTTTACTTATAACGCTACGCAAATAACCAAGCCTCAAAAGTTGAGGGTCTCGCACTCAGAATAACGTTTTAAATTTCTTTTATTTTTTTTGGCGGTCCTGGTAATTTTTGTTTTCTTAATTGCTCTTTGTGCTTTAAAATACAATATTTGTTATTCACGACGGTAAAGGATCTGGTGGCCGACTCAAGCAAGGGCCATCTGCTAATCGGTACAGACGCAAACGCCCACCACGTGCAGTGGGGTAGTTCCGACATAAACACTCGTGGTGAGTCACTTTTTGATTACCTTTTAACACTAACCTGGTAGTTTTGCAATGTAGGTAATGAACCAACTTTTATTACTAAAACCCGTAAGGAGGTTATTGATCTCACTATTTATAGCGAAAGTGTTTTTGGGTGGGTAAAAAATGGTGTGTTCTTGAGGAACATTCCTTTTCAGGCCACCGGTATATTGAAGTAATTTTAGAGTTCTTCGTCGATCAGCCCATTGCGAGACGTAACCCACGAAATACAAACCGGGAACTACATGATGAGCTGTTAGCAAGGGAACTACCAGCACTGCCCCCACAAAAGCCCCCCATCAACGGAGAAGCTAGAGGGTTTGGTAGAAACCTTCACATCAGCATTCTCAAATGCCTTAGAATAGGCTTGTCCAATACCGAAACCACGCGGTAAGCGTAAACCTCACTGGTGGTCCCATGATTTGGACCTACTTCGTAAATCCTGTAGGGAACAGATTACCAAAGCCAAATTCCTTGATAACGGGTCACAATGGCTAGAATAAAAGGACAAACTAAGGACCTACAAAAAAGTCCTGAGAAAAGCGACGGTGCGTGCTTTCTAAGACGCGGAAGCCGAATGGTAACTGGACCAGCACAGAAGGGGAAACCCTAGAGCACACTTCCACGGAAATATGACCAACGCACCGGAAGTACATGCAGCAAACCAAGCTGCAAATATACCCATCACTGAGGAGAGGGTGAGGTGGGCAGTTAAAAGTTTTAAAACTTTTATGGCTGCCGGATCAGACGGATTGTCCCCGCTCAACTTATCTACTCTTTGGAGTTATCAGCCAACTGGCTGCGGCACATATATACCGCTGGTTTTGGTTTGGCTCTGAACTATATTCCGTGTGAATGGAGGAGTGCCACGGTCATATTCATTCCTAAGGCAGGCAAAGCCTCTCACTACAGACCTTTCAGTCTTTCATCCTTCGTACTCAAGAGCTAGAGAGAATTGTTAGCAATTTTCTCACTACAAACATTGATAGGATCCTCATTTCGGGCTATCAACACTCGTACATCAAAGGTAAATCTGCGGAGACTGCGCTACACAGCCTAGTCTCTACTATAGAAACATCCTTGTTTGAAAAGGATTACTTTCTTGTGGCCTTCCTAGACATTGAAGGAACATTCAACAATATAAGTCCAGACGCCGCTAACAATGCTTTAACTGGTCTGGACGTAAATAGACCCCTAGTGGGACTGATTGATCAACTGCTCAGGGGAAGGAAAGTGCTTGCCCAGGGTGGTGTCCTTTCCCCTCTACTATGGAACCCATTGGTAAGCTCGCTATTAAGAGATTCTAGTTGGGGGAGCGGGAAGGTTGTGGCATATGCTGATGACCTAGCGATTCTCTACAGAGGCAAGTTCCCTCAAACTTTATGCGACTTGATGCAGGCAGCATTGCGAGAGGTTTCCCTGTGGGCTTCCCGATGTGGACTCAGCATCAATTGTGATAAAGTTGAACTTGTCTTATATACCAAACGATACAAGATACCGTTGTTAACCTACGAGAACTAAATGGGGTGCGCCTAAGCCTGGCAGATAAGCCACCATTTCTAGGCGTAGTTTTAGACAAAAAGCTGAACTGGAAGGACAACGTTATTCAGCGACAAAAGAAAGCGTATATCGCATTATATACGTGTAAAGAACATTGGCAAAAAATGGGGACTTACCCCCAACATATGCAGATGGACTTATACCGCGATTATCAACCCATACTGCTGTATGGGTTAGTCCGTATGGTGGCCAGCTTTGAGCAAGGCGTCAAACTTATACTTTTTGGGTAAAGTCCCACAGATCCAGCATGATAAGTATAAGCGGGGCTCTAAGAACATCCATCCATTGGATCTAGCTGGTCTCGAGCTGCGGCAACGTCAGCCCTGCGTCTAAGGGAGTTGTCGTGTTGGAACAACAAGACACAGGACACTTAAGTATACTAATAAATACAGTTTTCTTCCTCCTAGCACGGATCGCTGTGCGACCACAACAGTTGTCCCAGCAGGGATGCCTGGACGCAGTCGATAAGTGCCTTGCTATGGGAAGCAGCATTTCCATTTACCATATTCAAGGGACCTTGACCTATAGCTCTCAGTCAGACTACCCGACATTGCAGTGTATTCCAGGCAGAAGTTGCAGCCATAATGGAGCCGCGGCTAGGATAGGGACATACAATGTCGGAAAATAAATTTTTATCTTCAGCGACAGCCAAGCTGCCATAAAATCTCTTGGCTCCCACTCGTTCAATTCTGAATTAGCATTAAGTTGTAGCCGATCTCTTCAAGAGATCACACACGGGTCCCTGACATAGGGATAATCGAGGCAACATGCATTGCAGATGCACTCGCTAGGAAGAGTACACCAGGCAGGATCTTCCAGGACAAGAACGCTTAGGTATGGCCCCTGTCACATGCAAGCTAATGCTAAAGAACACATCTACCGTCAAGCCGACGGGGTGTCGAACATCGAAAGAACCTGGCCTAAATGGGATCCTAAAATATTCCGTTATGTGTACAACCTAAGAAGGGATACAATTTCCACAATTGCGGGGGTACTAACGGGTCATTGCCTCACAGGTAAGCATGTAGAAAGGTTAGGAGCGCCTTATCGTCGTTGCTGTAGGAGTTGTATAAAGGATGAGGAGAAGGAAACGGTGGTTCACCTCATTTGCAACTGCGCAGCACTAAGCGGAGCACGGCAGCGCTTTCTGGGAGCTCCTTTTCTTGATAATCTGAGCCAGGTTGTGGAGCATGACGTCAAGGACCTGATAGCTTTTATCAGGTCCACAAATGGTTCGAAGAGGAAATGTAACGGTGTTTTTCGTGGTATCACATGGGCCTAATACTACTGGCCTAAGTGTGCCCTCGGGCAGCCACCCTAACCTAACCTAACCTATTTGCGACTTCTCCTCCTTCCTTTTCTTTCCGTCCTTGAAATGTGGCGCTGTCGGCTCTATTACACTGTCCACTTCTACTTTATCCAAACTTTCCCAATCTTAGTAAAACAAGTAAGAAGGTTAGTTCGGGTGTAACCGAACATTATATACTCAGTTGAGAGCTATGGTGACAACATAAGGGAAAATAACCATGTAGGAAAATGAACCGAGGGAAACCCTGGAATGTGTTTGTATGACATGTGTATCAAATGAAAGGCATTAAAGAGTATTTTATGAGGGAGTGGGCCATAGTTCTATAGATGGATGCCATTTAGGGATATAGCCATAAAGGTGGATCAGGGTTGACTCTAGAATGCGTTTGTACGATATGGGTATCAAATGAAAGGTGTTAATGAGTATTTTAAAATGGAGTAATCCTTAGTTCTATAGGTGGACGCCGTTTCGAGATATCGCCATAAAGGTGGACCAGGGGACCCTAGAATTGTTTGTACAATATGGGTATCAAAGAAGGTGTTAATGAGTATTTTAAAAGGGAGTAATCCTTAGTTCCTATAGGTGGATCGCCGTTTCGAGATATCGCCATAAAGGTGGACCAGGGGTGACCCTAGAATTTGTTTGTACATATGGGTATCAAAAGAAAGGTGTTAATGAGTATTTTAAAAGGGAGTAATCTTAGTTCCATAGGTGGACGCCGTTTCGAGATATCGCCATAAAGGTGGACCAGGGGTGACCCTAGAATTTGTTTGTACAATATGGGTATCAAAAGAAGGTGTTATGAGTATTTTAAAAGGGAGTAATCCTTAGTTCCATAGGTGGACGCCGTTTCGAGATATCTCCATAAAGGTGGACCAGGGGTGACCCTAGAATTTGTTTGTACAATATGGGCATCAAACGAGGTGGTAATGAGTATTTTAAAAGGGAGTGGGCCAGGGTTGACTCTAGAATGAGTTTGTACGATATGGTTATCAAATTAAAGGTATTAATGAGAGTAAAAGGAGTGTGGTGGTAGTTGTATATGTGAAGGTGTTTTCCAGATATCGACCAAAATGTGGACCAGGGTGACCCAGAACATCATCTGTTTGGATACCCGCTATTTATTTATATATGTAGTACCTGCCAAGATTTTAAGGGTTTTTATTTCGCCCTGCAGAACTTTTTCATTTTCTTTTACTAATATGGTAGGTAAGGATTGGTTAATTTTGTTCGACTTATGGCGTAAAAGTATCGTGACAAATTAATTAAAAGGGTGGAGCCACGCCCATTTTGAATTTTCTTTTATTTTTGTATTTTGTTGCACCATATCATTACTGGAGTTGAATGTTGACATAATTTTACTTATATACTGTAAAGATATTAACTTCCTTTTAAATTTGAATTAAAATAAAAAGTGGCGTGGTCGTCTCCGATTTTGCTATTTTTTATTAAACAGACATATAGTAATAAGAGTGATGTTTCTGCCAAATTTTATCAATATGTCTTCAACGACTGCCAATTACAGCTTGCAAAAGTTTTAAATTACCTTCTTTTTAAAGTGGGCGGTGCCACGCCCATTGTCCAAAATTTACTAGTTTTCTATTCTGCGGCATAAGTTCAACTCATCTACAAGTTTCGTCGCTTTATCTCTCTTGTTGTAATTATTATCCACTTTTTCAGTTTTTCGAAATTTTCGATATCGAAAAAGTGGGCGTGGTTATAGTCCGATATCGTTCATTTTAAAAAGCGATCTGAGATGAGTGCTCAGGAACCTACATACCAAATTTCATCAAGATACCTCAAAATTTACTCAAGTTATCGTGTGTAACGGACGGACGGAACGGGACATGGCTCAATCAAATTTTTTTTCGATCCTGATTATTTTGATATATGGAAGTCTATATCTATCTCGATTCCTTTATATATGTACAACCAACCGTTATCCAATCAAACTTAATATACTCTGTGAGCTCTGCTCAACTGAGTATAATAAAATAATAATCTTAGTACCACATGATATTGTAAAGTAACAAGTAAGGAAGGTTAAGTTCGGGTGTACCGAACATTACATACTCAGTTGAGAGCTATGGAGACAAAATAAGAAAATCACCATGTAGGAAAATGAACCTAGGTAACCCTGGAATGTGGTTGTATGACATGTGTATCAAATGGAA
>JARSSU010006527.1:0-17350 GCA_029619165.1 Eurosta solidaginis
TCCTTTTAGACCACAGTGTACCGTACAGTACCCAGTGAGAGTTCGTAGGTCCTCCCTGCTTAGATTAATGAGCTTGGCTGATACTTTCGTTGCCGGAAGTATAAACAGTTAGTCCTGTCTTTGCCCTGGGCAGTCAATCCAGTGACGTGGGAATTGTTTTGTTTCGCAGTTACTTATGGTTTCCCTGGTGTGTGCTTTTGTGAGTCCACAAAAGTGCTCTGGACCATAGAAATCTGCTGTAGCACCCTGCTTTGCTAGGTAATCTGCATGTTCATTACCTCCATGTCCCTGATGTCCGGGAACGTAGTTACGTGTCATAAATATGTTGCCAATTGTGAGATGGTTAAAACACCCCAAACACAAAGACGGCACTATGGAGTCGACCACCAAACCCTACTTAGAAAAAAAACAGCATCTCTCAGCCGGTAGTTTACATTTGTAGACAATATATAAAATGTGTGGAGAATTTTATTATGTCTTTACTTCAACTTGTCAAAACATAACTTTTTGAGCTGATATTACTACTAGCTTACTCAAGGCTTTCATCTTGTTAAGCACCTTGTCCATGGTGTCATGTCTTAGTCGAACTCCATAGCGCAAAAAAAAAGCGCCAACTATGTGTCTGAGAGCTTTAGCGCAATCGATATATGCCGTTCTGCCGCCTCAAATAAGGGTTCGAATGATTATATGCACTTTATCGACTTAGAATTGATAATTAGGAAGCTAATGAAAACATCGGACCCTGCTGTTTATGGGCTTTTAATTTTATTTGACTTTTTTCCAAATTGGCGTCCACAGAAAGTTTTCCTCCGAGTGCATTTGCCTTGCCTTGCAGATGCCGTTCGAAGTCGGCATAAAACATATAGGTCCCGTCCCCCCAATTTGTAGGAAAATTTTAAAGGAGCACGACGCACGCAGTTTGGCGTAAATCTCCTTGGAAGTTAACCGCGCTAAGTATTTTTCTTTTGTTTTACAAAATTTACTACAAATATAGACTACCGGTTACATAAAGGTTAAAATGTGAAAGATGTGCCAGATGTGCCAGACAGCCGAATAAAAACATAGTGAATGTTGCGCCAAAAATTTTGCTCGGTATTTTAAATAAATGCAAACCCGTTTAGAAGATCAAAAAGAAAGCTATCACACAACGATTTATAAACAGCCAAAAGCGCCCGCCTTGGTTCTTAATGATACGAAATCATTGAGAGTTTCGAATTAGTGTCTGCCAACAGTAAACACGACTAGCATGGAGATGAAAGAAAATTGTATCCATACAAACTGGGCTGTCCTAATGTACGCATCAATAAAACTACGTATTTGTTAGATTCTTACAATGACTGCCATATGACCGTAATCCCTGAAGAGCTCAATCAAAATCCGCGTTTTTACTAGTTATAATTAACAATCAATTAATTAAGACGAGCGTCAAATAGTCAATAACTAGTGACCGCTACTTTAATAGAATTTTTTTTTGTTTCTATTCCAAACAATAAGAATTTAGTAAGCTGTTTTAGCAACTTAACTTAATTTTACTATTTTGGCGAGACGATGGTCGAAGCCGACAGTAAAATTGCAACAATGAGCTAATAGCTTATCTAAAATTCTTAAAACTATAAAAACAGCGATCAGCTATTGCAAACTCGTCATTTAGGCTTAATACTACTAACAGTATTATTCAGTTTTTTTTCGATTAAAGTAAACAGGCAAACGCTAAGAAATGCGTACCGTTTTGGTAATCAACGACTCAGCTTAAAGGGCATTTAAAAGCAAACATTAAACTCCATATCTCTCTTTCCTTAGATTATATGCTCTCTCACGACAGTTATCAATGCTAAGCCACAACGTTACACCTATAATGCTGGCGATTCGTTTGGAGGAGCTTCTGGTAACCAAGTCAGCAGATCCTCAAGCGTCCTAAGTGGGCCGGATAGCTTAAACGTACCCAGTGGTATCGGATTTGAAAGCCTCGGTAGTGGTACTAGTTTCAGTAGCATCGGTAACAAAGTAGGAGGCTTTGGTCACGGCTCCAATATTGCTGGAAGCTTCGGTGCCGGTTTAGGTACTGCTGAAACTAGCGCTAGTACTGGTTTTGGCAGCATTTCTAGACTTTAATGCTGGCACAGCTCACACCGTCATTGGAGACCAAAACCAACATTCAAATGGTTTTGAATCTCCTATTTTACATAAACAATTCATCACTATTTCAGAGCCAGAAGATCATGAAATGTTAGAAAAAACAAAACATTTCGTTATTGGTCGCCCACAGAAGAATTATCGGGTTGTGTTCATAAAAGAGCCCTCATCGAGTGCCGCTAATGTCAAACTTTCAGCTGAATATGCGCCGCAAGAAGAGAAGACGGTCATTTATGTATTGACTAAGAAGGATTCTACGCTGGAAGTGAACGATATTGCTACACCAGCGCCCAAAAAGCCCTCGAAACCAGAAGTAGTATTCATTAAGTACAAGACTGAAGAGGAGGCGCATCATGTGCAACAAAAAATTCAAGGTAAATGAGCGGACACGATACTACATGCTAAAACCTTATATTTATTTATTTTATTCAAACAGCCGAGTACGACAAAATTGAAGGCACCTCGGAACATACCAATGGCGGTATTGGCGAACAGCAATCTGTCGTGGGTATTCTTGGAAGTGGCGCCGATGGAGCTGATGGGCATTTTGATGGTTTAAATGGCGTTGTAAATGGTGGTAGTAGCAATGGCTCTAGTAGCAGCTCCGGTGTTGGCAGCAGTAGTTATTCCTCCAGTGGCAGTTCTGGCATTGGTGAAAGTTTTGGCAGTGGAGTTATTGGATCCTCCAGTACGAACACTGTCAAATCTCACATTTACCTACCACCTTCCAATTAATTTAAAGCCGTCTAAACTCGATAAACATGTTAATAGGGTACTGTTATAAAAAAATGAAACTCAAGGAACGGAACCTTATTCTCCCGACCAATCAAAGTTAGACCTCTCGAAATAAAGATCGAAAATAATTACTGATTTGAATTTTTTGAAACATTTATATATATACCTGTTCAAAGAAGCTCCGATATAAGGGTGGGAAATGAGCACATCTTTTCAATCTGTTACTTAGTCTTGCGAAGACATTGGAAACCGTCTTATTTCCTTATTTTACGGCGAATCTTTTGTTAATCTATACGTATAAAGATAATAAGCTACGAAAATTTTTTCTTTTGAAAAATTTTAAAATTTGCCCAGTAATTTATCAAGCTTATAAACCAAAAGTCTAACATAGCTTGCATAATGCACAATCCTCTCAACCTAGGAGGTGTAGAGTCGTTTCCAAAGTAGGCACGCAAGCCCAGTTTCACACTTCAAACACTCAGGTGATGCTCAAACTAAGAACAAAATCTTAAATATGGCATAAGACTCCACTCTAAACATAATATTTAATTTACAACTACGCTTTGATTTCTACAATAGTTATAACTCACCCACTGATTTAATTGCCTTCCTTAACAGCAAATCCGATTGGCTCTTATCGAGTGTATCGATTTCACGGCACGACCGATATAAGCTCGAAATCATCGATTCCACTGTATAGGATGCGCCAGTTGATGGTAACATAGATATGAAACGATTGAGTTCACTTAATTCTGCATTGCCCCCAACATGCAAACAACAAAATAATACGAAAATAGAATTCCAAATCTAGTCATAATAATATAAAGAAGTAAAAGGTCGTAACTTTAGTTTTGCCAAAGACGACGTATCTCAGATATTATATTAATAAGGCCGTATCCGAGCGAGGTTAGGTTAGGTTAGCTTGAACTGGTCGCTCCATGAGGACCTCACATAGACAGAATGAGTCGGTAGTGTTACCAGAAGTGTGTTTTAATGACCAAACTGAAAAACCGTATCAAAAACCAGGACCTATGTTATAAAATAACTCCGTCCTCTTGGCAAATACTAGAAGTTTCTAGATCTGACAGCTGTATCACTCCTAATATAAAAGTTAACATGGTTGCAGCTTAAGCTATTCTCATCCAGGGTTTCTACTGCTTTGGTTACGGCTACAGTAATCAGGCAGCCTGTAGGATCTGTTTATTTCCGGATCAGCACAGTATACCGCAGGCCCTACTCCTTCCACTACTTTGGAACCATCTGTGTACACACGTATCGCCTCGTCCGCCATTTGAACACCCTTGCGCCAACCGTCCACCTCTATTGTGGTCTTAAGATCTCCCTCGAAGCGCATATAGGGAATCAGGTAGTCTGTTCGCCTTGTGATTGATGACGCTATACTACTATAGCCGTTTGGTCGGCGCTCAAGCTGCCCCGAGGCACCAAGCCTGGTTGCAGTTGTTAACGCTATGTTCTTTGCAACCAGCTCTACAGGTGGAATGTGCAGTATGGCATACAGTGCAGCCGTCGGGGTTTTCAGGGCTCCCCTAATGCTAAACATTGATAGTCTGCATACCACCTCTAATTTTTTGATGTAAGTAGGTTGTTTTTTGTGTGGCTTTCCACCAAACAAGAAATCCATAGTATAGAATAGAGCTTACAATCGCTGTAAAACCCAATGAGATTGAGAGGGCGATAACCTCCACGTACACCTCAGCATTCGTTTACATGCATAAAGTGCCGCTGAGGCCTTCTTCACCCTCTCCTCCACGTTGACCTTCCATAACAGCTTACTGTGTAGGATGATTCCTAGATATATTGTGCAAGGTTTCTCCTGTTGGATCACCCCTCCTAACTTAGGCCTGGTCCAATTTGCGACATTGTACCTCGTTGTAAACAATATCATATCCGTCTTCTCCGCATTGACTTTCAACCCGACATTAGATGCCCGGGTATGAATATCCCGCAGCGCCCGATCCATCAAAGTTGGAAGGCACTTTCCACTTATGACAATTGCAACGTCATCTGCCTAAGCCGTAAGTTTTACGGGTCCCTTATCGAATCGCCTGAGCAGTTGGTTGATGATCAGCGTCCACAGCAGAGGTGATAGCACCCCTCCCTGTGGCGTGCCCCTATCCACTGATTTCGTGGGCTCGTATAATCCCCATTGTGATGTTATCTTCCTGGAATTTAACATGCAGCCGATCCATCTGGTTAAGACTGGATGTACTTTAATGATTTTAAGGCCATCCCTAATGGCTCATTTCGAAACATTGAAAGCCCCGGCAAGGTCTAAGAAGACTCCTAGAGCCTATTCCTTATATTCCAGGGCTATCTCTATGCTTATTATCACCCTATGCAATAACTTAATTTATTTCCTATTCACAATTCGCACGAGACATAAATTCGTAGACCCGAATATAGATTCATGTCTCGTCTATAATATGGTTTAGCAATGGTTAAGTCGTTAACGAATTGTGGAAAGATATTCAACTAAATTAAGTTCATATTTCTTCTGTTGAAAATTTTTTTATTTCAATTACAACCTTTTTAATAATAAATAAGAGTTTATTAACGACTTCGTTAAGATACGGTCTTATTAACAGAATGTCTGATAAACGTCGTTTTTAAATAAATATTTAAGTTACGACCTTTCTAGTAGAATACGTTGTTGATATATACTAGAAACATACCTCTATACTCATTATATGTTTTGTAATTCCATTCCCCACGTTTTATTACATAATAATCATTTTCCGCATATTCTCGTTCAAAATTCCCACACGCCCATTCGTAAGTGTCGTGGCAGGGGTTTTTTGAGATATTAGCCCATAAAAGCAATTGTTGGCTAGTTTGTACACATTCCTTCTCAAGACACAATTCAGCGCGAAAATAGAATGGCACTTCAGGCCAAAAAGCGATCATCATTACAATAATTACTAATAGTAATGCACAAAGACAAATGGTCGTAATGTAAAGAATACGACGCTTACGTGATAACTGCATCACTGCATCTAAAGAGAGGCGACCTGGAAGTAGAAATGCTGTAAGAGCAGTAAAAGAAACAAAATGTGTCATGAATGCAATGATAATGAAGATTTCATTTAAATGGATGAGTAATGAAGTTAGCATGTGCACTCACCACGAAATCCGTTAGCTTGTCTTGTGGCACCATTAACGCCATCAACTTTGCTATTCCCATTACCACCAATATTTTCGTCAATTTGTGATTCCACATCCTTTCCCGTACGATTGCTGGGCTCTATGTGCAATTTCTGTTGATTGATGGTCAAGGGCGCCGTTTCACTACCTTCTATTTGTTGCTTCTGTAGATCATCATTTTTCAGACTGCGGTCATCCACTTCATCGATGGCGGAAATACTGGGCTTATATTTCCCTTGACTAATGGACATTTTGTTTGTTGTGATAGCGGAGTAAGTTTTTGCCAGTTTAAAGATAATTTATTCGTTTTACAACTTTGTCAAATCTTTAACATTATGGATGAATACAATGAAGTCCGTTATATGGTTAATGTCTAAAAGCAATGACAAAATGTATTAAGGTCTTATGGTAAATTTCGAATTTTTCTACATATCAATGCAATTTGATTATATTTTGTAGGTTATCATACAACTGAACAAAAGAAATAATCAAATATGATTACTTTTCATAATCAAAAACTGAAAAAGCATTTTTCGATCACTTTTTGGAATCGTTTTTGAATCAAATGTGTTTACATTAAGTGGTTAGAATTGAATAATCAGTTTTTAATAAATTTTCTCAGTCTTTCCAGAAGAGACATACTGAATGGCCCCCACGGCAGTTGTGAACAGTTTGAACCGCTGGTAAGTGAAATTTGCCCAACATACCTGGACACGACTCCAGCATCTCCCATCAATTACGATCGTCAAAAACATCAAGCTATAATTGCATTGATACAAAACGTTGTAGAATTAAGATCTATACTTGGTCTTCTTTAAGTGACTTCGATCGTTACGCTCAAATCGTTGATTGTAGCTAATATTGGATGCTGTAGTCGTGTATGAGATATGATGAAACAAGTAAGGAAGGCTAAGTTCGGGTGTAACCGAACATTACATACTCAGCTGAGAGCTTTGGAGACAAAATAAGGGAAAATCGCTATGTAGGGTAACTCTAGAATGTGTTTGTATGATATGGGTATCAACTGAAAGGTGTTAATGAGTATTTTAAAAGGGAGTGGGCCTTAGTTCTATAAGTGGAAGCCTTTTCGAAATATGGTCATAAAGGTGGACCAGGGGTGACTCTAGAATGTGTTTTTACGATATGGGTATGAAATGAAAGGTGTTCATGAGTATTTTAAAAGGAAGTGGGCCTTAGTTGTGTAGGTGGACGCCTTTCGAAATATCGCCATAAAGGTGGACCAGGGGTGACTCTAGAATATGTTTGTACGATATGGGTATCAAATGAAAGGTGTTAATGAGTATTTTAAAAGGGAGTGGGCCTTAGTTGTATAGGTGGACGCCTTTCGAGATATCGCCATAAAGGAGGAACAGGGGTGACTCTAGAATGTATTTGTACGATATGGGTATAAAATTCAAGGTATTAATGGGGCGTTTAAAAGAGAGTGGCCCCTAGTCGTATATGTGAAGGCGTTTTCGAGATATCGACCAAAATGTGGACCAGGGTGACCCAGGACATCATCTGTCGGGTACCGCTAATTTATTTATATATGCAAAAACCACGAACAGTATTCCTGCCATGATTCTAAGGGCTTTTGATTTCGCCCTGCAGAACTTTTTCATTTTCTTCTACTTAATATGGTAGGTGTCACACCCATTTTACAAAGTTTTTTCTAAAATTATGTATACTTTGCGTCAAAAAACCAATCCAACCACCATGTTTCATCCCTCTTTTCGTATTTGGTATAGAATTATGGCATTTTTTCACTTTTCGAAATTTTCGATATTGAAAAAGTGAGCGTGGTCATAGTCGGATTTCGGCCATTTTTTACACCAATATAAAGTAAGCTCAGATAAGTACGTGAACTGAGTTTAGTAAACATATATCGATTTTTGTTCATGTTATTGTGTTAACGGCCGAGCGGAAGGACAGACGGTCGACTGTGTATAAAAACTGGGCGTGGCTTCAAACCGATTTCGCTCATTTTCACAGAAAACAGTTATCATCATAGAAGCAATGCCCTTACCAAATTTCACATGGATTGGTAAATTTTTGTTCGACTTATGGCATTAAGAGTATTCTAGACAAATTAAATGAAAAAGGGCGAAGCCACGCCCATGTTGAAATTTTCTTTTATTTTTGTATTTTGTTGCACCATATCATTACTGGAGTTGAATTTTGACATAATTTACTTATATACTGTAAAGATATTCAATTTTTTGTTAAAATTTGACTTTTAAAATTTTTTTAAGTGGGCGTGTTCGTCATCCGATTTTGCTAATTTTTATTTGGCACACATATAATAATCGGGGTAACGTTCCTGCCAAATTTCATCATAACATCTTTAACGACTGCTAAATTACAGCTTGCAAAACTTTTAAATTACCTTCTTTTAAAAGTGGGCGGTGCCATGCCCATTGTCCAAAATTTTACTAGTTTTCTTTTCTGCGTCATATGGTCAACCCACCTACCAAGTTTCATCGCTCTATCCGTTTTTGGTAATGAATTATCGCACTTTTCGGTTTTTCGAAATTTTCGATATCGAAAAAGTGTGCGTGTTTATAGCCCGATTTCGTTCAAATTAAATAGCGATCTGAGATGAGTGCTCAGGAACCTACATACCAAATTCCATCAAGATACTTCAAAATTTACTCAAGTTATCGTGTTTACGGACGGACGGACGGGCGGACGGAAATGGCTAAATGAATTTCTTTTTTCGCCAAGATCATTTTGATATATAGAAGTCTATATCTATCTCGATTAGTTTATGCCGCTACATGGTACCGTTATGCGAACAAAATTAATATACTCTGTGAGCTCTGCTCAGCTGAGTATCCGAAAAATCATCATCTTTGATTGAGAAATGCTCATGAATGTGGTTATAAAATGACTGTGAAAAGCAATCAAATGTTGCTGCAAAACAAGTAAAACTTAATGTTCTAGCGATATCAAATACGACAATTTTTACTATTTGCCTTAAGAAATTTCCAATGGGACTCTTTAACTAATCTTCCACCTTATATTAATCGATTAAAGCTTATCAATCTTCCAACTTTTGCTAGTCGAAGGGAAATGCTTGGTGTAATATTTATGACAAAACTTTTAAATGGATCAATTTCGAGCCCATTCCTTCTGAATGAAGTGAACTTTTGCGTTCCCTCTCGACATCGAGACACTTCAAACCTCTTCTGCTGAAACAATGTAGAACGAATTTCGAACAAAATTAACCTTTTCGGCGTTTATGCCAAGATTATAACTCTCACTCAAACACATTTGATAGCTCGGACTCCCTTTTTTCTATAAAAAAGATTGTTCTCACCTCTCTAAATTAATGTATAATACGTTTGCTTCTGTTCTCTTTAGTATTACGCTTGGCTGATGAAATTTCTTCTGTAGCTGAGCAATCTCAGATCGTGACGCTTGACAAAACGCTGCCCATCAAAGATTAATGAAAAGTGTTTAAAAATATGAATCATTAGTGACTATTCAAGGATAATCATAATATGATCATGAATCATAATATTATTTAGGGTACGATACATTAATTTGGAATAGAAAAAAGCTTTTTAATTTGACCGTTTTTATACTCAGTTGAGCAGAGCTCACAGAGTATATTAACTTTGATTGGATAACGGTTGGTTGTACAGGTATAAAGGAATGAGATAGATATAGATTTCGATATATCAAAATCATCAGTATCGAAAAATAATTCAATTGGGCCATGTCCGTCCGTCCGTCCGTCCGTCTGTCCGTTAACACGATAACTTGAGTAAATTTTGAGGTATCTTGATGAAATTTGGTATGTAGGTTCCTGGGCACTCATCTCAGATCGCTATTTAAAATGAACGATATCGGACAATAACCACGCCCACTTTTTCGATATCGAAAATTTCGAAAAATCGAAAAAGTGCGATAATTCATTACCAAATACGGATTAAGCGATGAAACTTGGTAAGTTAGTTGAACTTATGACGCAGAATATAAAAATAGGAAAATTTTGGACAATGGGCGTGGCACCGCCCACTTTTAAAAGAAGGTAATTTAGAAGTTTTGCAAAGCTGTTATTTGGCAGTCGTTGAAGATATCATGATGAATTTGGCAGGAACGTTACTCTTATTACTATATGTCTGCTTACTAAAAATTAGCAAAATCGGACGCACGCCCACTTTTAAAAAAAATTTTTTTTAATTCAAATTTTAAAAGAAAAGTTAATATCTTTACAGTATATAAGTAAATTATGCCAACATTCAACTCCAGTAATGATATGGTGCAACAAAATACAAAAATAAAAGAAAATTTCAAAATGGGCGTGGCTCCGCCCTTTTTCATTTAATTTGTCTAGGATACTTTTAATGCCATAAGTCGAACAAAAATTTACCTATCCTTGTGAAATTTGGTAGAGGCTTAGATTCTAGGACGATAACTGTTTTCTGTGAAAAAGGGCGAAATCGGTTGAAGCCGCGCCCAGTTTTTATACACAGTCGACCGTCTGTCCTTCCGCTCGGCCTTTAACACGATAACTTGAGCAAAAATCGATATATCTTTACTAAACTCAGTTCACGTACTTATCTGAACTCACTTTGTATTGGTGTAAAAAATGGCCGAAATCCGACTATGACCACGCCCACTTTTCGATATCGAAAATTACGAAAAATGAAAAAAATGCCATAATTATATACCAAATACGAAAAAAGGATGAAACATGGTAATTGGATTGGTATATTGACGCAAAATATAACTTTAGAAAAAAACTTTAGTAAAATGGGTGTGACACCTACCATATTAAGTAGAAGAAAATGAAAAAGTTTTGCAGGGCGAAATCAAAAGCCCTTGGAATCTTTGGAAGGAATACTGTTCGTGGTATTACATATATAAATAAATTAGCGGTACCCGACAGATGATGTTCTGGATCACCCTGGTCCACATTTTGGTCGATATCTAGAAAACGCCTTCACATATACAACTAAGGGCCACTCCCTTTTAAAACCCTCATTAATACCTTTAATTTGATACCCATATCGTACAAACACATTCTAGAGTCACCCCTGGTTCACGTTTATGGCGATATCCCGAAAAGGCGTCCACATATAGAACTAAGGCCCACTCCTTTTTAAAATACTCATTAACACCTTTCATTTGATACCCATATCGTACAAAAAAATTCTAGAGTCACCCCTGGCCCACCTTTATGGCGATATCTCGAAAAGGCATCCACCTATGAACTAAGGCCCACTCCCTTTTAAAATACTCATTAACACCTTTCATTTGATACCCATATCGTACAAACAAATTCTAGAGTCACCCCTGGTCCACCTTTATGGCGATATCTCGAAAAGGCGTCCACCTATAGAATTAAGGCCCACGCCCTTTTAAAATACTCGTTCACACCTTTCATTTGATACCCATATCGTACAAAACGCATTCTAGAGTCACCCCTGGTCCACGTTTATGGCGATATCCCGAAAAGGCGTCCACCCATAGAACTAAGGCCCACTCCCTTTTGAAACACTTATTAACACCTTTCGTTTGATACCCATATTGTACAAACGCATTCTAGAGTCAACCCTGGTCCACTTTTATAATGGTATTCCGAAAAGGCGTCCACCTATAGAACTAAGGCCCACTCCCTTTTAAAATACTCATTAACACCTTTCATTTGATACCCATATAGTACAAACAAATTCTAGAGTCACCCCTGGTCCACCTTTATGGTGATATCTCAAAAAGACGTCCACATATAGAACTAAGGCCCACGCCCTCTTAAAATACTCATTAATGCCTTTCGTTTGACACCCATATTGTACAAACGCATTCTAGAGTCACCCCTGGTCCCCTTTATGGCGATATCACGAAACGGCGTCCACCTATGGAAATAAGGATCACTCCCTTTTAAAATACTCATTAACACCTTTCATTTGATACTCATATCGTACAAACAAATTCTAGAGTCAATCCTGATCCACCTTTATGGCGATATCCCTAAATGGCGTCCACCTATAGAACTATGGCTCACTCCCTCTTAAAATACTCTTTGATACCTTTCATTTGATACACATGTCATACAAACACATTCCAGGGTTACCCTCGTTCATTTTCCTATATGGTTATTTTCCCTTATGTTGCCACCATAGCTCTCAACTGAGTATGTAATGTTCGGTTACACCTGAACTTAACCTTCCTTACTTGTTAACCATGATATTTGATTTTTTTTTATAAGAAATTGCTGATTTTGAAAAATAGTTTGGTTTTGTGTTGGCTCAAGGTCTAAAAAATATTTCGCTTACTCTAGGGCCTCTTTGCCTGGCTAATACTTTTGGTTTGCAGCCTTTTTACTTTCTTTATATTAGGTCGGTTGAATATTGTCCGCTTTTCATACAAATCTTGCAATCGATTTGTAAGTAACTTATCATTGAGATACAAACGTGAAACTTTATGCATAGGTTAGAACACCGTGACAATGCAACAAAAGGAAAAAAATCCGTTAGGCGGCGCACGGATCGAAATAATTAGATAAGAATTTAAAAATATTGAAACCAGCTTTTAAGTAACTTCTCGATGAGCTAGAGACGTGGAATTTCAAACTTAATTCAGAGGCCGATGACAGCCGATAACACGATACAAAAAGGTTCGCTAGGGGGCGCACGGGATGAGATATTTTGGGATTGATTTTTATGTAAGTTCTCATTGAGCTACAACTGTAAAAACTTCACAGATGGATAAGACGCCGAGAAATTTTAAGAAAAGGAGAAACAAATTCCGTTATTTATTATATATATTATTATATATTTCGATCCGTGCGTCACATATTTAGATAAGAATTTGGAAATTTGGTGTTTTGAGATCGATTTTAAGTGAGATTGAGCTACAAACATGAAACCTCAGAGACAGGTTAAGACACCGCGACATTCCGTTAGGTGGCGCACGGATCGAAAAAATTAGATAATAATTTGGAAACCGGGTTTTAAGTAACTTCTGGATGGGCTAGAGCTTAAAAATTTAGAGCTCAATTAGAGGTCGATGACAGCCGATGACACAATACAAAAAAGTTTCGCTAGGGGGCGCACGGAAATTTAGAAAAATCAAACGGAACGGAGGGAATTTTGGTATTGATTTTTATGTAAGTTCTCATTGAGCTACAAGCGTAAAACTTAACAGATAGGTTAAGACACCGAACGGCATCTGCAAGGCAGATGAGCTTTCACTGAGAGCTTTTCATGGCAGAAATACACTCGGAGCGCTTTCCAAACACTGCCCCGCTTAGAAAAATTTTCTTCTAATTGAAAAACCTTGTTTCTAAAATTTTGATGTTGCTTTGCCCGGGTTTGAACCCAGGGCATCCGGTGTGGTAGGCGGAGCACGCTACCATCACACCAAAGTGGAGTGGAATTGATTGACTAATAATATCTCCCTTCCTGCCAACTTTGCAATCGAAGTAATGTGCGCTCCACTTTTATATTTTTACTTCTCATAAATGTTTTAGCAATTTCTATATCAAAATTAAAAAATCAAAGTTTAGCAAGAATATGTCTTTATACAAGGAGACATTTTTCGCTGACTTTTGTCCATTTATATAAAGGAAGTGCTTAAAATTTTTATTTTTATTTCCTGAAAAAGAGAATAAATTTTCTTAGGTCATTATTAATTTTTTTGTTATCCGGACTAATTATTCTTTTTTGCAAATTTTAAAAGCATTTCGCGAATGAATAAAAGAATTGAAAAGCAAAAGGAATGCAAAGGATTGCGGAAAGCACTCCTCCGAGAATTCAATCCATAGAATAAAAAAAAGAAATACATAATTAATCCGGAATGCAAAAAGATATAACAAAAAATAATTTTTGTATTCATTATCCGGACTAACAAAAAAGTATTGCAATCATCCCGGTCTGCAATTAAAGGAATAAGTATTCCAAATGGAATGCATTCCCTAACAGCTCGGCTCTAGGCTATACCGTCAATTATTTATTTGTCAGCACCGTTTAATGCAGTTCAGTTTCATTGGAGTTTTTATACATTGAGGGAGCACGTAAATTGGGAGCATCAATGGAGGTCAATTTCGCCCCCTGCATTACCCAAATTCTTCCATTCGCTTAACATATCCTAGCCAGCGAACCTTTTGGGTTTTTATTTGCTGCCCTATCTTCATATCTGCGTAATGCCATGTTTACATACGCACTAAATTACAATAAATCCACAATAGTTAATCTACGCGATCACACATATCACATCCATAGTAACTAGATTATTAGCTGTAAAATTTTCACGTTTCTCTTTTATTACGGGCTTCCACATCGAGATGACACCCTAGAGGTAGTTCTTTGTCTATGAAAATCGGAATCTTTAAAATTTGTTCATAATTACCGATTATCGAAGGAAATATTTGTACGGGAAAATCTTGTTATTAATTAACGATTAGGAGTTAGGTACAAATTGTAAAAGGCTCATACAATTCATCATTGTAACTCTTCCGGTACTCTCCGTCGGCTTCACGGACAGAACCATAATCTTCCGGAAATCGTTTCTCTCGGACAGCTCGAGAACCATCTCATCTTCTCTTGACACCGTAGATGATTATGAGCTATACATCAGGACAGGTATGATGCGCGACTTGAGGTGCGAATATTGCGATTCTTTCTTGGATGACAACAATATTTCTTGTCTTGTGCTTATTTACCGCAAGACCTTGTTTTGCTTCTTTAGCTAATTTCGAGAGGGCAGAAATCACGGCGGGTTTTTTATGCCCAATAATATCTACTGTACTATTATAATAGATTGTATTATTATAATAGATTATGCCATTACGCTTTACTTCTGCTTAATCGGAAAACTATTTTCTCCAGCATTTAGTTAAAGAAATTGCACAAACGGGAATGGGAAGTGTCAAGTCTCTTATCATCGGTCTTTTCGGTGATCTGGCGCAATGTGAAGGTCTGGTCGATAGTAGATTTACCAGGTCTGACGCCGCACTGATAAGGTCGAATCAGTTCGTTTTATTTTGGGTTTCAATACGCAATATTAAGCATGCTGATGGCGCGGTTTGCGTGATCGTCTTGGTTGTGGATTGATTGGCCAGAGCACACTTAAATTCTAATCTGGTGTCTTGCGCCCATCGGACCATATTTTGCATAACTTTATATATATTGAATGTGGAAGGGTGATTAATTTTTGATGTAGATAAGTGATACAATTTAAACATTTTTTAATTACTAGTAAAAGAGAGATTACTACTTTAAATTTGAGTAATCAACGAAAGAAATGTTCCACTCGTCACGTTGGAATATCCCTTTAAAAAAATACTAAGGAGCTAAGAGGTATTTCATGGCAAAAATACACTCGAAGTAATTGCCAAAATACTGCAGAGCGACGACACACCACGGCGGTAGCCATATACCACGGAACCGTTCGTTCGTCACGGTCTTGGAAGTATGTCTTATCACAAACTGGCCAGGTCTGAAGCCGCCCAAGGTAAGATTCAATCTTTGACGGCGGTAAAAAGGAAAGATTTTAAAAAGATGAAAGGAAAGCAGTACAATTGATGAGATTTAGTCTGTAAATAACCGAGATAAGCACATCAAGCCCGCAACGACAGCCATTACAACTATTTATACTTTACTCCGTATTCAAGGCAAGGTTGTTTATTTTTGTAAAAGGCATATTTCACAAAGTTGTATATTATTTTATGTATAAAGAAAGGAAGTAAAACAAAATAAAACAACGCTGATAGACCGTATCGACTGCTGAATGGAATATCACCCTGTCTCGTTTGTCGCTTCGAAAACGGCCTATCTTAGAAAACGTTTGAATAACGCCCTATTCCAGAATTTCGTTGAAGAACGCCTTATCTCCAAATTTGTTTATCTCAGCTCAAATTCAAAACATTTTGACATTAGCTGGACGTTTTCTAAATAAATTCTGAGATATGGCATTCCTCAATCGAATAGATAGGGCAGTTGAGACGAAGTTCTTGGAACGGCAGCCGAGACAGGGTGCAGCAGTCGGTATAGCCGACTATTTCAAAACCCATTAGAGTTTAGTGTCAGCTACATATACACGCAATAATTTGTCCTGGTTTAACTTTCTAAAAGAACCTCAATCATCATGTGAATTGTTACAGCGTCCCATTAAAAAACCATTAATCATGCCAAAACAACACAAAAGCAGTGGACGAAAACAGAAATAAAACGAGCTAGCTCCACATCATCTTCACTTTATTTCACAAGTGAGGTGCTAACATTTGTATCTCAATTTAAGGTATTGATATTTGTAAACGTAAAGTAAAGTTTGAATTACCACCCAAACCCAAGGGAGATTGGGTTAGAGTAGAGCAGTGGTTCTTTTAACTTTGTTTGAATTGAGATTATAAAATTTCTCTAAAACCTTAAAAAAAAATTGATTTTGTCGGCTACCCTAATGTTTGCACACATTTAGTATATAAAAAATGTATGAGTTGATTAACTTTTAAGTGCTAACAACCGTGGGTCAGTAGGCTAATTTACACTCAGACGTATAAATGGCGAAAGAAAGCTTAACTGATATCGCACAGTATTTAAATAGTCCCTTTAAGAATAAATATTTCATTTGGCAGTTGGGTCAACTCACCGTTCAAGAAACATACGCTCACGGCGCTCTCTACTTTTTTCTTTCACATAAATAATTTCTCTAAGCACTGTTGTAAACATTCCCACTATACTAGAAAAACACTTGCTAAAAGTACCAACGAGTGGAAAATATAATTTCACTTGCAAAGTCTGAAAGCACTAATTCTTCTTCTTATGCTCTGATTGCAACAACAGTTGGAAGTTTGCTACTTTTTCATGTCAGATGGCGCTGGTGATGCGGTTTTGGTCACCCTACATGCAAATACGTGCAATATACTCATCTATCAGCGTACGATGTTGCATCAAAAATCTGATGTGATCTCTTAAGACTATCCTGCCATAGAAATTCTATAATACCGTTAGGTTAGGTAACGTTGAGCTGGCCGGTCCATGAGGGCCACTCATGGACTGAATGAGTCCGTATTGTTACCAGAAATGACAACAACTGAAAACGGCATCAAAAACCAGAACCTACGTTATAAAAATAACTCCGACCTCTTGGCACATACTAAAAGCTTTCTGTTGCTTATGCCACTTGTGACAGCTGTATCACTCCTAATAGCTGGAGTCTTAGCCTGGCAAGCGCAGGGTACGAGCACATAACATGCTCAATCGTTTCCTCCTCCAACCCCGCACTTCCTACACCTGCTATCACTGACCAAGCCTAATTTAAAGGCATGTGACGCCAGCAGGCAGTGCTTTTCTCCGTTTCGATTCTTTCCAGG
>JARSSU010006528.1:0-34088 GCA_029619165.1 Eurosta solidaginis
CCCTTTTTGTAGTAGCTTACCGGACCGATATAGACCTGAAACTCAAACTGTAGTTCAGAGACCGGCTATAATGCAATATTCAAAAAGATTGCAGTACTAGAAGCACTGATCAAATTATCTGGATAATTTTTGGCAGCCGTTAGATTTAGAGCGATCAATTTTAATAATTTCCCGTTCAGCTAGTTACTTAAAGCTTGAAAATTTGCTCAAATCTCGGAGATAATGGAAATTGAGGCAATAAAACGTTTTTCGCAACGATCGAGATATTTCGAAAACTCGTACAAAAGTGGTACAGCCTTGCGATCGAATTTTAAGAAGCTTCCCATTAAGCTAAATGCTAAAGTTGAAACTAAATTTGAGATCTTATGATTGATTTGAAGTATTCCTTCACCACGGCAAGGAACTCGTAACTTAAGATATTTCACGGACTGGATATATAAAACTAAATTTGAGATCTTAGGATCGAGTTTGAAGTACATTCATCACGGCAAGAAACTTACAACTTAATAAAATTATTATTTAAAAATTCAAATCTGGGAGAAACCTTATGCATAATTCAGAAACGACAAGATATTAAGAAAACTTGCACAGAAACGACGAAATCCACCGATCAAATTTGAAGTAACTTTCCTCTGAGCTAGAGGCTTACGATTTTGACCATAAGTAGTCGACGACCCTGTAGTCGCACAAATTAAAAAGGTTTAGCACTTGTGGAACCAACGCCCCAAAGACCCAACCCTGCTGAACAGCAAGTTTCCTCGGACTACCATTGAAGGATAATTGAAGACAATTTGTGAGTAATCGCACCTCTTGGATGGGTTTAAGCACTGCTACAGCACCAACAACCCGGCAAACGCAACATCATCGAGATGTTTGGAAAACTCGTAACGAAATGTGGAATATTGCGAGCAATTTTGAAGAAACGTGTCTGTGAGCTAAAAACTTGAACTTTAAATATAACTCCGACAAAAACTTACTTATGTTGAGGATATCGCGGATAACCACAAGCTGTTGCTCTCTCCGGTAAAGGATATAGATCCAAATTTCAAGTTCTTATAAGAAGCATAATTTGAATGAATATACTGAAATTATGCCTTACTGTTTGCACAATCTCATTCACACCCAGTCTACATAAACTTACCCAATTCTGATTTAATTGATACTTAATTGACCTGATTTAATAAAACACATCGCAGCCTGCTGAGGCAAGGCTCTATGTGTGGTTGCCAGAGTCATTACGGAGAAGTTAATAAAATTATTTTGTATTAATAAACTTCTTATCAGGAAAGGCTCTAAAGCAAATATTTGTTAACTACTCTCTTTTCTCCTCAGCGATGACGGACATTCTATTTTTATGAAGGAAACTTTGTATCAATTAATTTATAATAAAAACTAAATGCATATGAAGGTGGGTCTGAATCCCTTTTTACATAAATTTTTATAAATAAGAGCATACAACAATGAATTTCACACTACATAACACAAATTAAACAAGTAAGAAAATCTAAGTTCGGGTGAAACCGAACATTATATACTCAGCGTGAGCTCTCAATTGTACCTTTCGTTTCAGATAAATTACTTGTCTACATAACTCTTGGGCACCGACCCGTTTAAAGAAAATGTCTCCCAATTACTCTTACACAGGGGCTGAAACTGTTATTCCTTTTATAATATAAGTCCTTGCAAAACTATTAATTTTGGACTTTAAATATATTTGGATCAAGATAAAAATTATTTTCGGATTTTTATTTTTTGAGTCCGATAGAACTAGTTAAACTCGGACTTTTAAAAATAAAAGTCCCGAAATAAAAGTTAAATCAAGACTTTTATTTTTAAGGCCGAAATAAAAGTCCCGCTTGATAACAAAGAAACGGCTTATCCGAATTAAAAAAATTTGGTACCAATCGATTCTCCTGGATTCCTAAAATTTAAAACCTTATGGACTTTTGAAAATTTCTGTTAATAATACTAGAAATTTATCATAAACAAACTAGATCGAAAATCTCGTAGTATAAATGGTGAACTTGCAGTGGATTTTTGCAATAAATTTCGTTCCAATACAACTATTAGAGTGAAAATTGGTAAACCGCATTCTGCTATGATAGGAAAGCTTTCCAAAAAAGAAATGGTCGTAATCGGTCAGTAGCCACGCCTCTTTCTGTATATAGAAATTTCCGCACAGAACATGCAATATTTGAGTATCTAAAGAAGCCACGTTATTTAAATTTGGCACGTAAATTACTGACATTGCATGTAGTTGATCCACATAATTTTTTTGGACAATGGGCGTGGCACCAACTACTTTCCAAATAAGATTTTTTGGACTTTCAAGTGCGATAACTCGTACATACTTTGAGCAATATTTTTGCAAATTGGTAAGCGAACTTCATATTTGTATTTGTACATGCCGACGGAAAAAGTTTTAAAATCGAATTAAAGTCACACCCACTTGTATATAAAAATATCAAAACTGGCTACTTGAATTCATTGCTAAGTACGTGAATATGTCGGAGTTATTTCGGGACTATTGCGGGATCATTTGGGGATCCTTCCGGTATCATTCCTGGATGACTTTCGGGATCCCGTCAGGGTCATTTCGGGACTTTTTCGGGATCATTTGGGGATCCTTCCGGCATCATTTCTGGATAGTTTTCGGGATCCGTCCGGGATTCCGTGAGGATTATTTCGGGACTTTTTCGGGAGTATTCCGGGATCATTTATGGATGGTTTTCGGGATCGCGTCGGGTTTATTTCGGTATCATTTGGGGACTCTTCCGGTATAATTTCTGGATGGTTTTCGGGATCCCGTTAGGGTAATTTCGGGACTTTTCCGGGACTATTTCGGGATGATTTTGGGGCCCTTCCGGCATAATTTCTGGATAGTTTTCGGGATTTGTCCGGGATCCCGTCGGGATCATTTCGGGACTATTTTGATATCATTTTGGGACCCTTCCGGAATCATTTAAGGACTCTTCGAAACCGTAGTTCAGCACACATGATTTTTTAAATTATGAGCTTTTATGGCCATGGATTTGCTGCAAATGCCTAATGTTTGTTATTCGTAATTTTGTGTTTTTCTAGTCCTGAGGATGGTTTCAGATTGAAACCGAAATATCGACCAATTATATAAATTATAATACCACAAAATATATGGTGTTTTATTTATCTTTGCGGCCTTGAGCTCAATAATTAACCAAGAAGTTAAAATTTTGTTTTTAAGTTAAATTAATTGATATGACAGGGGTGAAGGAATTACTATTCATAGAACAAAGGAGTAAAACTACAATTAGCTAAAACCAAAGAGAATTTTTTAGATGAAAATAGTGTTGCTTTTTCGTGTGTTTAGCTGGTTAAAATATTACAAAAAGTGTAGTATAGCTATAATAGTTCGTTACAGGATTCATTTAAAATAATCAAAAATAGAACGAAAAAGCTGTGTTAGATATTAAAAATAAAACATACCGAACTTTAATTACGAATAATTTGCAGCAAATCCATGGCCATAAAAGCTCATAATTTAAAAAATCATGTGTGCTGAACTACCGGTTTCGAAGAGTCCTTAAATGATTCCGGAAGGGTCCCAAAATGATATCAAAATAGTCCCGAAATGATCCCGACGGGATCCCGGACAAATCCCGAAAACTATCCAGAAATTATGCCGGAAGGGCCCCAAAATCATCCCGAAATAGTCCCGGAAAAGTCCCGAAAATACCCTAACGGGATCCCGAAAACATCCAGAAATTATACCGGAAGAGTCCCCAAATGATACCGAAATAAACCCGAGCGATCCCGAAAACCATCCATAAATGATACCGGAATACTCCCGAAAAAGTCCCGAAATAATCCTCACGGAATCCCGGACGGATCCCGAAAACTATCCAGAAATGATGCCGGAAGGATCCCCAAATGATCCCGAAAAAGTCCCGAAATGACCCTGACGGGATCCCGAAAGTCATCCAGGAATGATACCGGAAGGATCCCCAAATGATCCCGCAATAGTCCCGAAATAACTCCGACATATTCACGTACTTAGCAATGAATTCAAGTAGCCAGTTTTGATATTTTTATATACAAGTGGGTGTGACTTTAATTCGATTTTAAAACTTTTTCCGTCGGCATGTACAAATACAAATATGAAGTTCGCTTACCAATTTGCAAAAATATTGCTCAAAGTATGTACGAGTTATCGCACTTGAAAGTCCAAAAAATCTTATTTGGAAAGTAGTTGGTGCCACGCCCATTGTCCAAAAAATTATGTGGATCAACTACATGCAATGTCAGTAATTTACGTGCCAAATTTAAATAACGTGGCTTCTTTAGATACTCAAATATTGCATGTTCTGTGCGGAAATTTCTATATACAGAAAGAGGCGTGGCTACTGACCGATTACGACCATTTCTTTTTTTGGAAAGCTTTCCTATCATAGCAGAATGCGGTTTACCAATTTTCACTCTAATAGTTGTATTGGAACGAAATTTATTGCAAAAATCCACTGCAAGTTCACCATTTATACTACGAGATTTTCGATCTAGTTTGTTTATGATAAATTTCTAGTATTATTAACAGAAATTTTCAAAAGTCCATAAGGTCTTAAATTTTAGGAATCCAGGAGAATCGATTGGTACCAAATTTTTTTAATTCGGATAAGCCGTTTCTTTGTTATCAAGCGGGACTTTTATTTCGGCCTTAAAAAATAAAAGCCTTGATTTAACTTTTATTTCGGGACTTTCTATTTTAAAAGTCCGAGTTTAACTAGTTATATCGGACTTAAAAAATAAAAATAAAGATTTTAATTCTATATGTGGACTTTTATGGAAAAAGTTCGAAAAATAAAAAGGATGCATTATTCGCATGATATTGCTATAGGGATACCTGAGAACTCAAACATTTTCACCTAGGACTATTTTTGACCCGGACTTTTTCGACTCTGAAAAAAACAATAATAATTATTTTCCGTCCCTGCTCTTACAACACTTGATAAGTGAAATATCATTGATTCAAAACTATTTTTTGCTAAGTTATAGCTTATTATTCTAGTCTACGACTCTTTTAAACTTGTTTTATATCTCAGTTGCCGTGGTCTTTAACCGATCCCGTCCATTTTTACTATAAATATTTTCTGTTATAAGGAAAATTTGTGTACCCAATTTTATTACGATCCGTTAATTTTTCTTCGAGTTATGGCTCCCGTAGCATAGAAAATTGCTTAGTCATAAAAGGGGCGGTGCCACGCCCATTTTTTAAATTTTAAGTTTTTCCTATTTATTGTTATAAATCCACTTGGGAAATGTAATACTATTGTTATAAAGCTCTTTTTTGCAAAGATATAGCTTATTTTATTCGTCCACGACCCTTTTAAAAATCTTTTATATAAAAGTGGCCGTGGTTCTTAACCGATTTCGTTAATTTTAGGTTTAACGATTTTTGATTTATGATTAATAATCTTTGTAAAATTGAGTTTATCACAAAACGGTGATGCCACGCCCATTTAAAAAAATTTTAAAATTTTAATCAAGAGTTTCAATATCAGTCCACGCGTCAAATTTCAACATTCTAGGTGTATTATTTACTAAATAATCAGGTTTTTTGTGTTTTCCAAAATGTTATATATATAAAAAGTGGGCGTGGCTATCATCCGATTTCGCTCATTTTCAATACCAATCTATTCTGGGTCCAGATAAGCTCATGTACTAAATTTGGTGAAGATATCTCAATATTTACTCAAGTTATCGTGTTAGCGGACAGACGGACGGACGGACATGGCTCAATCAAATTTTTTTCGATACTGAGGATTTTTATATATCTCGATTCCTTTATACCTGTACAACCAACCATTATCCAATCAAAGTTAATATGATCTGTGTGCAAAGCACGCTGAGTATAAAAACACAAGTTCCATTGTACTAAAAAGCGTTATTGCCTGTTAAGGGATGTTTTTTTTTAACCTAGCTAAGCAAAAAAATAGGTGTGGTTTTCAGGCGATTTCGCTCATTTTCAGAGCAAACAGTTGTAGCTATGAAAGTAATGCTTATGCCAAATTTCGTTCGGATTGGGAGACTGTTTCGAGAAATGGCATCAAAATATTTTGGAAAGAATTACAAAAAAAGTCACGCCCATTTTCAAATTTTTTTAAGTTTTGCTTTTATCTCAACCATACCACTACTTAGATAGAATATTAGTCAAATACCATATTTATTACAGACTTTGTTAAGGTTAGACCTTTAGGAAAAGTGGGCGTGGTCTTTAACCGATTTTGATTATCTTCACTCAGTCTATATAATTGGGCAAGGATAGTATCTCTGCCAACTTACAACGTAATATCTTTTACGACTTTTTTTCTTCTTCTAAATGTTGCTGGTGCCACGTCCATATTCCAAAATTTTTTAAAATTATGTTTTAACCGATCCTACCTGCCAAATGTCATTACCTTAGCGGTATTCCTTTTTAATTATCTCATTTTTTCCATTTTTCAAAATTTTCGATATCGAAAAATGGGCGTGGTTATCGTCCCATTTTGCTCATTTTTAATACCAACTTATTCTGGGTCCAGATACGCCCGTATACCGAATTTGATTAAGATATCTCAATATTTGCTCAAGTTATCGTGTTTACGGACGGACGGACATGGCTTCATAAAATTTGAGCAAAATTTAAAGAGGCTTTTAATACTATGTAAATTCCGAGCATGCTTGCATGGGTCGATTCCGATTCGATGAAGTATGTCGATTAGGGCTCTTGTTAACAATCGATTATTCGACTGTTCGATTAGTCGAATAGCAACTTTTGATTAAAAAACGATCAGCTGGTATGCGATTCCAACGTAACATGCAATCGACTGTCATTATTCGAATACTGACAGTTTCATAAACTCAATTTTTCGTCATAAGAACTGAAAATATTTTCTTCCAGTTCCGAGGACGTCTACAATATCTTAACGAATAGCAGAACTCATAGAAAAATTACGAAAAACACTATTCGAATAGTCGACTCTGTCAGTATTCGAATGAAACAACTAGTCGATTAGTTAATCGATTATTTTACTAAACAACTTTACCTAATCGACTTATCGTTGATACGAATAATAGATTGTGAAGAGCTCTAATGTTGATGTCTGAATTAACCCATACACCACCGAAGAGTTTTCTCATCGAATATTCAGAGCCGTCAGTATCCAAGTTGCTGCATAATATAGTAAGACGGCTAAGTGACTTCTAGAGCTTGATTCGCATTTTCCGAGAGAGGACTTTACTTTTCAATTGCCTTTCTGAGGCCGAAGTTGATTTTTTTGTAATCCGCTAGATTCCTAAAAAAAAATGGCGCTCACAAATTGAACTACGCTAGTATGTGTATACATTAACCAGTCGTACTTATAGAAGCTAAAAAAAGTCTTTACAATATTAATAACGAATTGCTGTCCTTTTTTAGCTTCTTGACTAGAAGCATAAGTTTCACGTACAAATATATTACTATTTATACTGAGTTTATTCATTCATAAAATCCTGAGAAATTCGCACTTACATACAGACACAATATATACATATGTAAGTATAGGTAAAACTATTTCACTCCTAAATTGGGCGCAATTACAATTATTTTTGTTGTATCCTTTGCATTGACGTCATATAGTACTTTGCTACATTGTATCCCATTCCCGATAAACAATGCCGTTGACTAAATTTATGCACAATTATACATATACATTAGACCGGGTTTATACCCATACGAAATAAAATAGTTGGAAAAGTCCGCCACTAAATTTAAAGCTATGTTGAGAGGAACCCGGAAATTAAAAAACAATTTTTTTTTGTATTCTTGCAAATTGTAGCCGACATTTTTCTTTTGTTTTAACTTGTTTATTTGAAAACCGATTTTTAAAGTTGATATGTCATTATTTTTTCTTGAGAAGCTCAACTATTCTTTTTGATGTCCTTTAGAGCTCTGCAGTTGTTTTCACATACACCCTTTGTGATAGTTTGGAGAAAAGAAAATCATAGATCCTTTAAGAAGCTACAACTGATTCTGCTCTAAAATAAGACTGAAATTAGCGAAACCAATCGGCGAAAGGTTGACGGAATAAGTTGAAAATTTTGCATAATGAGTAGCTAATTAATTGCGAGAAAAAAATTTATAGCTTTACAAAAAATGTTATCTATTTAAACAATTGCTACGACTTCATTTCTTTGCCTATGATAGGTCCGATTGGTTTCGCTAACTTCAGTCTTATTTTAGAGGAAAATGTCATAAAAAAAAATTTGTAATGCAATAAATTTTTTTTCTCGCAATTAATTATGTAACATTTTCAACTTATTCCGCCAACCGTTCGCCGCTAAAATAAGGGACGTCTACAACTGGTTTAGCAGAAAAAACTGTAAGAAAACGGCTTCAGATCTCAAAAGAACCTAAGAAGGATTTATAGAGCTTTTCAAGACAAAAATTATGACATCAAATTCAAAAATCAGATGTCAAATAACCAAGTTACAATAAAAAAACTCATTTTGGCTGTATTTGCACGGATAAACCCAATTTTTTTTAATTTTCCTGAGCCCTCTCACATAAGTTTCAAATATCAAAATCGAAAAAAAGTAAAAAAAAATCAAATTTCGCAGGCTCGAAATTGGTTATGTGTAGTGGAACTTTTTTCTTGAGCCCAAATCCGATCGAAAAATCGATGGCGCGATATCGGTTAATAAATCGACCCAGTCTATTGTTTGTGTTATGTTCACGTGTACGCAAATATCATAACTTATTGTACATATGTACACACCTGTGAGTAAAAAAGAAGCAAAAGAATATTAACAAATTTCATTAAATTGTATGTATAAGGAAATCTATTTAATTTAATTTCGAAAACGTTTTCGAAAAAAATTCGAAAACACAAAAAGTTTTCAAAAACTTTAAAAAAAGTTTTCAAATTTTGATTAAGGACTTTATAAAACTTTTTAGTATGCAGTTTTCTTTCCAGTTCATTTTAGTCCGACAAAGTTTAAGTTTAGAGTCAAAAAAATCTAAAACAGCCCTCGGAAAAAAATTGTCAAATGTATTTGGGCTAAAAAAGTTTTCTAAAGTTCTTAATTAAAATTTGGAAGTTTTTTTTAAGTAATTGTTCGATTCTTATCCGATTGTTTTCAAAATTGTTTTACACGAGCCTGACCCGTGCGCATCTTGCGCAACCAATATAAAAGTCTCTTATCAAATATCAACAGAAATCAGCTGTTCTATTAACTTACAACTTGCGCTGCCATCTAGCGTACAATAGCAACTGCCGTCAATCAATTAAGACTTACAGCTTGCGCTGTCATCTAGCGTACAATACAGCTTGCAAAAAACAAAAATATACAAACATATACCACAAAAAACAAGTCTCCTAGTCAAAAAGTCTCTTAGTCTACAAAAAGTTAATAAATTCTCCAACTCAAATATTTTTAGGTTATGGATATGGCGACAAACAAAAAACCAAGTGGTTGGCTATGGTATGGTTATGGCTTTAGCGTTACGGTATGGCACCATTAATCGATTACATTGATTTCCATAAGGTTGGTTCGATCAGCTGTTTTATCTGGTTATGGTTAAGTCACCATTAACTGGCCCTTTTAGGATAAACATTTTCTTAACTTGCTACACACTGCAGACTTTGGGGTATACTTATTCCCAACATCGTCCATATTTTAAACTAAACACCTTCAGATATACCCACCGGAGACGGTTGATATTGAGTATAGTAATAGGGCCATGAAAAAATGCTTGCCGAATTGTTTATCTTGCCACTGCTAGAATAACAGGGAAATTGTATCAAAAAATGTGTGTGTGTGTTCGCTGTCAAACATACATTCAGCGAGAGCATTCCACCACATCAGATGTTCAATTAGATGAAATGGAGAAAAAGGCCGGCCAGCTAGCGAAAGCATGCCTACCTACGCATACATAATTTGAAACTTACTGCACTGTTAGAACTATCAAATGATTGGTAAGTATAAAATTAAGTATACATATGGCGATTTTGTTGAAATGATTCATGGATATCCAGAGTAACTGTTAAGTTTTTTTCGAGAATAGGACCAGAGACCGATGAATTCTAAAAAATTTTATTAAGGATGCGATTGCTTAGGACACTAAGTTTGTGGGTAGTGGACTGGAAACTCATACTTTATGTAGGAAGCGAATTGCTAGAAATTTGGATAGAGAAAACGAAAGGAGGAGAAAGGGACTGAAAAAAAAATAGAGTTAGACGCAGATAAAGAGATACGAGAGAGCAGTGTTGCTGTTGTTGTAGCGATAAGGTTGCTCCCCGAAGGCTTTGGGGAGTGTTATCGATGTGATGGTCCTTTGCCGGATACAAATCCGGTACGCTCCGGTACCATAGCACCATTAAGGTGCTAGCCCGACCATCTCGGGAACGATTTATGTGGCCACATTAAACCTTCAGGCCATTCCCTACCTCCCTACCTCCCTACCCCCAAGTTCCACGAGGAGCTTGGGGTCGTCTGTTAGTGAAACAGGATTCGCCGCGGATAGGTGAGGTTGACAATTGGGTTTGGAGAAGCTATATATTGCGCTGGCAACCTGAAAGGTTGCGCTACACAGCCCCTTGAATCTGGTATTTTAGTCGCCTCTTACGACAGGTATACCTACCACGGGTATATTCTGATCCCCTAACCCGCTGGGGTATAAAATTTTCGTAATAATAGATGCTGCTATTTTTTGAAATCGCAGGTGTATATATATTTTGGATAACGGTTGGTTGTACAGGTATAAAGGAATCGAGATAGATATAGACTTCCATATATCAAAATCATCAGTGTCAAAAAAAATTTGATTCAGCCACGTCCGTCCGTCCGTCTGTTAACACGATAACTTGAGTAAATATTGAGATATCTTCACCAAGTTTGGTACACGAGCTTATCTGGACCCAGAATAGATTGGTATCGAGAATGATTATATAGTAAATAATACACCTAGAATGTTGAAATTTGACATGTAGACTGATATTGACTCTTGATAAAAATTTGAAAAAAAAATTTTAAAATGGGTGTGGCACCGCCCACTTTTGATAAAATCAATTTTACAAATATTATTAGTCATAAATCAAAAACCCCTAAACCTATCGTAACAAAATTCGGCAGACAGGTTGCCTTTACTATAAGGAATGATTTAAAGAAAAATTAGCGAAATCGGTTAAGGACCACGCCCACTTTTATATATAAGATTTTTAAAAGGGTCATGGACAAATAAAAGAAGCTATATCTTTGCAAAAAAGACGTGTGTAAAGCTGGCAGACCCAAGAGCTCAAAATAAGTTTAAGTTGTTTGAGAATTAAGTGCATTTTAGGTGCTATTTAGGGCCATAAAAGATAATTTAGGTGCTCATTTGGTTTTCGAGATATTCGCAACAAAGTGTGGGTCTGCTAGTTAACGTCAATCTAGCAGACCCACAACTTAAATTTAATTTTTTTTAATAAAAATATATCAAAGTTAGGTGCTTTTTAGGGCCACAAAAGAAAATTTGGGTGTTCATTTGGTTTTCGAGATATTCGCAAAAAAGTGTGGGTCTGCTAGCTTAACGTCAATCTAGCAGACCCACAACTTAAATTTAATTTTTTTAATAAAAAATATATCAAAGTTAGGTGCAATTTAGGTGCTTTTTAGGGCCACAAAAAAAATTTGGGTTTCGGGATATTCAGCCCTATTCTGCATTTCGACTTGGATTGGAATTCTTTCGATTTGGCAATTTTGGTATTCTGTGTTCCAATCTCTTTCGATCCAACTTCGAATCGTTCGATTTTGTGTATTCTGCATTTCGATCGTAGTTCCGTTTTTCTAAGTTGCAAATTTGTTGGCGGAAAAATATTTTCTTTATATTTTTTTTATTGATTTATATTAGAATTTTGACCAAAATGTGATTAAACTTGTTAAGAAACGTAGAAGGCTTGATGATGATTGTTTTTTATATGTTTCCAGGTCAAAAACACCATGTCGATGTCAAAGTCCTTGGACGTATTGCCCCGCAAAAGTATCTAACACATACTTGAAAGCATTCTTATTAAGTCGAAAGTTTTTTTTGCACCTAAATAAGTCATTTAACTTTACCACTTTTCTCAATTTCTTATAATTCGTCACTCATTTCAAATGGATTACACAAATCTCGCAATATTTGCCTTTCCATTCTCGCCTGGTCATTTTCGTATGCGTTGCTTTCCAACTCCACAAACTATGCCGCGGCTTTTGATTCCATTTTAATATACAGCTATAATTTGTGTCTGTTCGTTGGGTCCAGTTATATGCCAAAGCAAGCTGCCTGAGTAAAGGAACGTGAAGCGAAAACGTAAACAATCCTTGCGGAAATAATAAATAAACCTTTATAAAGTATTTTAGGCCAGTGCAATGAAATTAGCATCCATAAAATTCAGAAAATGACAACTATATTCGTGCAGGAATCCGTTTTAACAAAACTTGGTGGCCACGACAGGGAATTGGCCAAAAGAACGACAAAACACACTTACAATTATGAAAGCTCTTCACTCAAAAAAATATAACACTGCGGCAATATATTCTATTGCTTTTTTGGCGTGGATAATAAAATATATACGTTTTTCAGTGTTTTTTTTTGTTTAATTTCGGTTAATTTATTTTGTTCCAATGTTCACACATTCCGTACAAACAGCTGATTTCGAAAAATCATTTGCTCTTCCTCTTCTCGTTATGATTCCGACGTAATGCAGAATACCCAAATTCGATTAAAGCGGAGCGTAGAACGGGAACGTAATCGAAATGCAGAATAGGGGTGAATATGACCACATTAAACCTTATAGGCCTTCCCGCCCCCTACCCCCTAGTGTCATGAGGCACTTGGGGTCGCCAGAGCCTCACCTGCTAAACATGTGTATGATACATTCAAAATTTGTAACAGGATTCCCCTCGCGTAGGTGAGGTTGACAATTGAGTTGCGGAATTTTTGAAGCTATAAAGCTTTGTACCTATTGCGCTTATCAACACATTGAATACCACGAAACGAGGATGTAGGCTGCTAGCAATGCGCGGTTTCTTAATTGGGTAATAGTCTAGTTGCGGGGTCGACTGCTAATACGCTACCAAAAATATTGAGTGTGGTGTCAAAAGACGCGTATTAATCTCGAGAACAATAATCCGAAGGCGAAAAGGAAAAATTGTATCTCTGTCCGGAGATATTTGCAGTTGAAGTTGGCGATTTCCATGTGGTTGTTGTTGTGTTTGTACCCACAAAAAAAATTGTGCATCACCGTGACGGTAGCCACGGTTATACCACAAACCCGAACTTGGCATTGGGGTGGAAGGGCGGTTGTGTTGTAAGACCATCTTTGCAAAGGCGCACCCTAAACATACACTTATATGCGTATATAAGTTTAATAGGTAAAAAATAGTCTAGTTGAGGGGTCGACTGCTAATACGCTACCAAAAATATCGAGAGAGGTGTAAAACGACGCGTCTTGACCTCAGTATTAATAATCCGAAGGCGGAAAATAAAAATTTTTACGCGTTCAAAAGATATTAACGAAAAACCGAAAAAAGACCTCCGAAACCGGGGGTCGGATCCATAGTATTTTTGCGCAGAACACCTTTCTGCTTGGCGGCCTTCGTCCGCGATTATAAAAAATAACCCTGGGCTACGCCATGCCAAGTCCGGGTGTGTGGTATAACCGTGGCTACCGCCACGGTGATGCACAATTTTTTTGTGGGTACGAACACAACAACAACCAATCGCCAACTTCAACTGCAAATATCTCCGGACAGAGATAAAATTTTTCCTTTTCGCATTCGGATTATTGTTCTCGAGATTAATACGCGTCTTTTGACAACTCACTCGATATTTTGGTAGCGTGTTAGCAGTCGACCCCTCAACTAGACTATTACCCACACCCGGACTTGGCATGGCGTAGCCCAGGGTTATTTTTTATAAGCGCGGCCGAAGGCCACCAACGCAGAAAGGTGTTCTGCCCAAAATTACTATGGATCCGACCCCCGGGTTCGGAGGTACCCGTGGGTCTTTTTTCGGTTTTTCGTTAATATCTTTTGAACGCGTTAATATTTTTATTTTCCGCCATCGGATTATTAATACTGATGTCTAGACGCGTCGTTTGACACCTCTCTCGATATTTTTGGTAGCGTATTAGCAGTCGACCCCTCAACTAGACAATTACCCAAAACATTCACACTTGCGAATTAGCAACTCACCTCTTCTTATAACTAAAGTTTCATCAAAATGCACTTCGCAATTCACTTTACTTCTTTTATTTCGTAATTTGCTTGCTACACCCTTCAAAGGGCACTTAACTGCATCTCTGTCGACACACTTTTTTGTTTTTGTTTTTTTGTACCAACAGCCGCCCTATATGAGACAAATGAGCAAAATCAATTTTTGCAGCGGCACAGACTAAAATTTTAATAAGATACAAGCACAGATATTTTCACACCATTTTAAAAAATTTATTTTGCAATTATCAAAATATGAATTTTATAATCGTCGCCGTTGAATTATATGCACACATACCTATGCATTTTGCATTTTATTCATATAGCGCACTTGCGTTATGTTTGTATCAAATTTATCTGCAGCGTTTTTGTTTTGGTCTTTTTAAATGACCTGCCGTATTAACAACCAATCGCTGTGAAATTCCGCTAATAACTTGTGTTACAGAAATCAAATAGAAATGCAAAAACTACAAAAAGTAACAACGTTGCTAATTTACGTGCAACATTCTGGAATATTTGATTTGTTACAGGGTGACGGGAAGATGAATTTTTTTTGGGGTTTAAGTTAAGCGCCAAATACACGACATGAACATTTCAGCAAGTATGGCGAAATAGCTCATAATCGTAGTAATTTCTGAACGGAACAGACGTGCGCGGAAAAGTAAAATGGACAATAAAAAATTTCTGAGTGAATTTATTGAAATGTATAAATCTTTGCCATCATTGTGGCAAGTAAAAAGCAATATTGCTGCAGCACAATTGTTGTCCGTATTCATCGCTGTCTGAAAGAGAACTAATGTTCGGCCAAAAGTTCGTATGGTGTATGGCCAAAGCTGCGAACAAGATTGCGGAATGTTCGCGGAAATGTTCGTGTCGTGTATTTGGCGCTTTAATCCCGCACCGTGGCTAGGGAGGTCGATTATAAATCGAATTTTTTCGCCCATTCAATGAATTAAAGCGCCATCACCAATTACAAGATTTTTCTCTATTTTATTTCAATATGGGGTGTGATGCCATGTGTTTTTTATACCGTTATGTTCAATTATACTTGTTCCGTTAGTTCACATTCAATTATTGGTATTTTCTTTATTTTATATGTGTATTTTTTCCAATATGTGGCGTGAATGGCGGAACGATACAAGTTGACAGCATGGTGACATACCTACAAACATGAATAAAAATTCCATGAACTTTGTTTTTGTAAATTCGATGGACAAATGTCAAAATCGTACTGCGCCGGAAGTTGATGTATCAAATCAAATAAAACAAGGTTATAAGCTGGAGACATTGGTGCTTTATCGGTAACCTTTTAACAGCTGATTCGACCAACCTTATGAGAATCAATGCAATCGATTATTGGTGCCGCTAAGGTCGTAACCGTATCGTAGCCAACCAATTGGGTTTTGGTTTACCGTCGTAACGATAAACAGCTGATTACGTTAGGGATACGACTACAGCGATACGACAAACGGCACCAATGACTCCAGCTATAATCAGCTGTCCTATGCTGCCACCTTGTATCGTTCCGCAATGGTGGCGTGTTGCCATGTGTCTTTTGTTCCGTTATGTTCATTTCAACTTGTTCCGTTAGCTCACTTCTTTTTAATTTTTATTATCCTGTTCTGTGGCGTCACGCCATTACAACACTTCCTGTTGATAGTGCAAAAGCTTTCCCTAACTCTAGTTTAAAACAAGTAAGGAAGGCTAAGTTCGGGTGTAACCGAACATTACATACTCAGTTGAGAGCTCTGGAGACAAAGTAAGGGAAATCACCATGTTGTAAAAGGAACCTAGGGTAACCCTGGAATGTGTTTGTATGACATGTGTATCAAATGGAAGGTATTAAAGAGTATTTTAAGAGGAAGTGGGCCATAGATCTATAGATGGACGCCATTTAGGGATATCGCCATAAAGGTGGACCAGGCCTGACTCGAGAATTTGTTTGCACGATATGGGTATCAAATGAATGGTGTTAATGAGTATTTTAAAAGGGAGTGGGCCTTAGTTCTATAGGTGGATGCCCTTTCGAGATATCGCCATAAAGGTGGGCCAGGGGTGACTCTAGAATTTATTTTGTACGATATGGGTATCAAATAAAAGGCATTAATGAGTATTTTAAAAGAGCGTGGGCCTAAGTTCTATAGATGTACGCCTTTTAGAGATATCGCCGTAAAGATGTACCAGGGGTGACTCTAGAATTTGTTTGTACTATATGGGTATCAAATGAAAGGTGTTAATGAGTATTTTAAGAGGGCGTGGGCCTTAGTTCTATATGTAGACGCCTTTTCGAGATATCGCCATAAACGTGGACCAGGGGTGACTCTAGAATTTGTTTGTACTATATGGGTATCAAATGAAAGGTGTTAATGAGTGTTTTAAAAGGGAGTGGGCCTAAGTTCTATAGGTGGATGCATTTCGGAATATCGTTATAAAAGTGGACCTGGGTTGACTCTAGAATGCGTTTTGTACAATATGGGTGTCAAACGAAAAGTGTAATAAGTGTTTTAAAAGGGAGTGGGCCTTTGTTCTATGGGTGGACGCCCTTTCGGGATATCGCCATAAACGTGGACCAGGGGTGACTCTAGAATGCGTTTGTACAATATGGGTATCAAATGAAAGGTGCTAATGAGTATTTTAAAAGGGTGTGGGCCTTAGTTCTATAGGTGGACGCCTTTTCGAGATATCGCCATAAAGGTGGACCAGGGGTGACACTAGAATTTGTTTGTACGATATGGGTATCAAATGAAAGGTGTTAATGAGTATTTTAAAAGGGCGTGGGTCTTAGTTCTATAGGTGGACGCCTTTTCGAGATATCTCCATAAAGGTAGACCAGGGGTGACTCTAGAATTTGTTTGTACGATATGGGTATCAAATGAAAGGTGTTAATGAGTATTTTAAAAGGGAGTGGGCCTTAGTTCTATAGGTGGATGCCCTTTCGAGATATCGCCATAAAGGTGGGCCAGGGGTGACTCTAGAATTTTTGTGTACGATATGGGTATCAAATGAAAGGTGTTAATGAGTATTTTAAAAGGGTGTGGGCCTTAGTTCTATAGTTGGACGCCTTTTCGCGATATCGCCATAAAGGTGGACCACGCCTTTTCGGATTCGCAGTGACAGGGGTGACTCTAGAATTTGTTTGTACGATATGGGTATCAAATGAAAGGTGTTAATGAGTATTTTAAAAGGGCGTGGGCCTTAGTTCTATAGGTGGACGTCTTTTCGAGATATCGACATAAAGGTGGACCAGGGGTGACTCTAGAATTTGTTTATACGATATGGGTATCAAATGAAAGGTGTTAATGAGTATTTTAAAAGGGAGTGGGCCTTAGTTCTATAGGTGGATGCCTTTTCGAGATATCGCCATAAAGGTGGGCCAGGGGTGACTCTAGAATTTTTTTGTACGATATGGGTATCAAATGAAAGGTGTTAATGAGTATTTTAAAAAGGCGTGGGCCTTAGTTCTATAGGTGGACGCCTTTTCGAGATATCGACATGAAGGTGGACCAGGGGTGACTCTAGAATGTGTTTGTACGATATGGGTATCAAATTAGAGGTATTAGTGAGGGTTTTAAAAGGGAGTGGCCCTTAGTTGTATATGTGAAGGCGTTTTCGAGATATCTACCAAAATGTGGACCAGGGTGATCCAGAACATCATCTGTCGGGTACCGCTAATTTTTTATATATGTAATACCACGTACAGTATTCCTTCCAAGATTCCAAGGGCTTTTTATTTCGCCCTGCAAAACTTTTTCATTTTCTTCTATTTAATATGGTAGGTGTCACACCCATTTTACCAAGTTTTTTTCTAAAGTTATATTTTGTGTCAATAGACCAATACAATTACCATGTTTCATTCCTTTTTTCGTATTTGGTATATACTTATGGGATTTTTTTCATTTTTCGTAATTTTCGATATCGAAAAAGTGGGCGTGGTCATAGTCGGATTTCGGCCATTTTTTACACCAATACAAAGTGAGTTCAGATAAGTACGTGAACTGAGTTTAGTAAAGATATATCGATTTTTGCTCAAGTTATCGTGTTAACGGCCGAGCGGAAGGACAGAGGGTCGACTGTGTATAAAAACTGGGCGTGGCTTCAACCGATTTCGCCCTTTTTCACAGAAAACAGTTATCGTCCTAGGAGCTAATCCTTTACCAAATTTCACAAGGATTGGTTAATTTTTGTTCGACTTATGGCATTAAAAGCATCCTAGACAAATTAAATGAAAAAGGGCGGGGCCACGCCCATTTTGAAATTTTCTTTTATTTTTGTATTTTGTTGCACCATATCATTACTTGAGTTGAATGTTGGCATAATTTACTTATATGCTGTAAAGATATTAATTTTTCTTTTAAAATTTGAATTAAAAAAAAATTTTTTTAAAAAGTGGGCGTGGTCGTTCTCCAATTTTGCTAATTTTTATTAAGCAGACATAAAGTAATAAGAGTAACGTTCCTGCCAAATTTCATCATGATATCTTCAACGACTGCCAAATTACAGCTTGCAAAACTTCTAAATTACCTTCATTTAAAAGTGGGCGGTGCCACGCCCATTGTCCAAAATTTTACTAGTTTTCTATTTTGCGCCATAAGCTCAACTCACCTACCAAGTTTCATCGCTTAACGCGTATTTGGTAATGAATTATCGCACTTTTTCGATTTTTCGAAATTTTCGATATCGAAAAAGTGGGCGTGGTTATTGTCCGATATCGTTCATTTTAAATAGCGATCTGAGATGAGTGCCCAGGAACCTACGTACCATTTCCCACCATTTTGAATTACTTACGTTAATATGTTTTTTTGCGCTGCACGTGCTTGCCGATCATGTATTTTGAGTTATGACACTATTGAAGTAAATGAGCGATATGTTCCCCCTAGGGAATTAGACAGTTTTCTGTAAAATTTTCACGTTTCTCTTTTATTTTGTGCTTCCAATTAAAGATTACACTCTAGAGGCGGAACTTTTTCTATGAAATAAAACCGCATCTCTATAATTTGTTCACAATTACCCAGAGTTCGGTAACTGATATATGCCAGGGCTGGACATTCGAAGAGGAAATATATACCCGTTTCCCTGCAACATTCTGGTGGCACCTCCTGCACATGTTGAAGTAGATTCACATTCTTTCTGCGCGTGGGCCAAAGGGCCTATGTCCCGCGTCATCCTAAATATGAGCGATAATCAATTTTCTTATAGTCGATAAAAAATATTGTGACAAATATTAGCAACACTAAGGTATACTATCATCTCTAAGCCCATACTAAGCAGTTACTTGTATCTACATAAACAAATCAATCGTTATGCCTACACATATGTACATACAAGAAACGGAGAGATATGCACAAACACATGCATATATCTGAGATACTTCCAAAAGTAGGCAGTCATCGGTGGAAGTATCACTCACATATACACGCGCATTTGACTATGCGAGAAGCTATAAACGTGCATCTGTAGTTTATAGCTGGTAAACTAGTAAATTTCTGAAGAAGAAACGCCTAGAAGTATGCGAACGACAATGCAGAGAGTATAAAAGGAGCAAAAGCTGAGTAAGCACAATCAGTTTGATTTAAGCGCGCTATCAGTTGCGAAGTATAAGTGTTATTGTGAAGTAGTCTAATAAAGACCATTTTGCATTATTGAATAGTGGAGTTATTTATTCAATAGTTTAGTGATTCGAACGTTAGTAGAAGGTTGCAAATAAGCGGAGTTTCACTAAATTCGTTACAATATGTTATATACAACGAGAACACGTTCCACAAAAAATTTGTCTTGGTCAAAACGTATCCAAAACAATAAATAAAATATACAAAAAGTTAATAAATTCACAACTCAAATATTTTCAGGTTATGGATATGTCGAAAACACAAAAAGTATGGCACCATTGCCCATTTACATCAGCCGTCATCCCGTCGCAAAGATCCTGAGCCTGATAAATAATTTTGCATGTAAATGCAACAATAATGATTTCAGCCAGATAAATCAAAATAGAAGTCTAGTTCAATTTGTGAGCCAGATAATTTGTTATTTTCTTATCTTTAGTTTGGCAACGCTGCCTTTAATAAACCACCTTTTTTCAAAAATAGATGGCGCTGATCGCCTTTAATGAAATACAACGGCGACATCTGCCTATCACAACTCATATATACAAAAATATCAGGACCTCTGCTTTTCAAGTCTGCAAGGTTTGTGTATTCGACGTCTTTGATTCACCATGTTTCCCCAATTTGTAAATTTTATGACTTTTTTCTGGAAAAAATGTTACCCTCCTCCAGAACTCTTAGATTCTATCTATGGAACTAGCTCACTTGCCGCTCTGCAAAAAGGCTGAAGTTGTAGGTAATGGGTATAAGTACCCCTGTTGTTGTTGTAGTGAAGGACACTCCTCGACGGTCTTGGATATGGATAGGTCAACTTTAACTTATTGACTATCCCCAAACAAACACATGCAGTCAAATGCAGCATCGTACGCTGACAGATGATTGACTGCATTAGAGGTTTACGCCGATCACTTTATCGGCGGCGGCGGCGTAGGCTCTGTTATATACAGGCGGCGGCGTGGGTGGCGCGCCGGCGTACGCCGGTGTTCTTACTTTAAAAAGCTTGATTTTTCTATTTAAAAAAATTATATTTGAGAAAGGTTTTGTTTGTATGTATTTAAGGAAATCAACGTCTTGACCATTTCGGAAAGATCCGGGGTTTTGCCTCAAAATCTCGCAGATCGTTCAAAAATATTCAGGAGTAGCTCCTTGCCTCTCGTTCACTTACTCCAGAGAGGCTTCGACCTAACCCCGGTCTTTGGAATTGGTACTGCTACGTCTGCTGAAAAGAAATAGAGATACATAAAATGGTCACACTTTTGTCTGTATATCTCGTGCAAAGCGTAGTTTCACCTGGGATTAACTCCTAATAATTTCTTTAAATCATTTGTGGCTTCTTGGTGGTCACGCACAAGTGCGACTTACGGTTGCTATTAATGGTCTATTAATACTCATGACTGTCGTGGCACAGGGCGCATCCAGTTTTTTCGAGCTACAATCCCCGATGATTAAGAGCTACAATTCCCGATGTGCGAACAGTAGCAATCCCGACCACCAGTCGCTACCAGGCCTCCTGACCTTCACACCATATGCCAGCACAGAAGCTATAGGACTGCGATTTCGAACTCATACCTTCGTCGACGTCACTTTCCTAGAAGCTCTAGGGTGTAGCTCCGAAGATTTTCCAACGGATGCTTTTGTCACGCTATGCTGCCGAGCTACACCAGAGAAACACCTTGAAACGTTAGGGAATGAGGGCCAAGGATGCCGCCCTCGAAATCATAAACAGTCTAAGTGGATGTCATTGCGTAATGGGTGAAAATCGTATAATCCTCGGCGCATCTACATAATTAAAATTTTAGTAGACCCTGGATAAAATTTTTAAAATGTAGACCAAAGTTTGCATACGTTTGTGTTCACAACATTGATTTCAATTGTCTTCCTTAAATCAAAACGATATTTTAGAATGAAAGTCGACTGATTTTAAGTTGAAAGATGTTAACTGCTGTTTTCCGGCCTTATGATATAAGAGCTCATTATGGATGACCGCGTAGCTTCAGTTTTCAGACTAGTTGGACTGTCCACTACGTTGGGGTAGTAGCACACACGGTCATTAGTTCGAATGTCTTGGGAACGCTTTTACTTCACCACTTTGAGTATTCTTGCGAAGGACAAAGCCTCACCTGGTAAATATACATATGTGCCTACGTATTCACATTTGTAAAAGGAGCCGTGACGTGTAGGTGATATTTAAACTTTGTTGATAGGCTATAATCAATGTGATTCACTCCAAGGGACTAGTTTTGGATAGGGCAGCCAACTTTAAGAAATGTCAAACTGTGGGTGTTGAGGGATGAAGTGTGAAAATCAAAATTTATATTTCACACGCTATTGTATAGTTTCATAAATAAACAACAGATGTTTGAATGTAAGACCAAGTGATTTTTCAAACCCTTCTCATACGTACATATATCCTCGACTTAAGTATGAGGTAAGAATCATTTTAAAGGATTGTTTATGGCCCTAGAACCTACTGAAGGATTTTGCATCACTGATTTCGCTTATTCTTTCAGCCAATCGCAATATAAAATTTAAAAAAAAATCGGCAACTTTTTTGGGTAGTTTGCTTTTTTTTACAACTTGAGGACAATTTAAAAACACGTTCGCCTTGGGTCATTTTATTTGAATTAATTGTTCATTATTAATTTTTTGAAAAAAATATGCAAAGTGAGCATATAAATTTATTATGTTTTTGTTTTAATAACTTGGTGAATTGGGTTATGCAAAGTCCGTGTTAAGCTGACATCGAAAGCGCCTGTTTTTTTAAATAACTTTTCAACAGTCAGAAAGAGTTAAATTTCGCAATTAGTTTCTTATAACTGGATGCGCATCCGTTGATACGACTTTCGACCATATCCGACCAATTTTCGACATGAAGAATAAAGGGCCTAAACAGTCTTAAACGAGTAGAAAATATAACCCCCAGCGGGTTAGGGGGGTCAGAATATACCCGCGGTAGGTATGCCTGTCGTAAGACGCGACTAAAATACCAGATTCAAGGGGCTGTGTAGCGCAACCCTGCAGGTTGCCAGCGCAACATATAGCTTCTCCAAACCCAATTGTCAACCTCACCTATCCGCGGCGAATCCTGTTTCACTAACAGACGAGGCTCTGGCGACCCTAAGCTCCTTATGGAACTTGGGGTTGGGGAGGGAGGGGATGGCCTGAAGGTTTAATGTGTCCACATAAATCGTTCCCGAGATGGTCGGGCCAGCACCTTAATGGTGCTGTGGTACCGGAGCGTACCGGATCCGTATCCGGCAAAGGACCATCACATCGATAACACTCCCCAAAGCCTTCGGGGAGCAACCTTATCGCTACAACAACAACAACAAGTAGAAAATATAGTAACGCGCCGGACGCCCCCGCCGCGCCGATATTTTTGACATTCGGCGGCGTATATCTCTAGACTGCATTTGTTTGTAGCGGAAGCTTTCCAGCTATAAAGGCCCGAACACATAAGAATAACCTATTTGACGACCCCCATACAAACACATGCAGTTAATCATCTGTCAGCGCACGATGCTGCAGTTGACTGCATGTTTGAATGGGGGTCGACAACCAAATTGTCAAACTCTCCTACGCGAGGGGAATACTCTTAAAAATATAAGAGTATCATACACATATTTAGCAGACGAGACTTTGGCGACCCCAAGTTCCTTATGAAACTAGGGGGTGGGGGCGGTATGGCCTAGGTTTGATGTGGTCATATTAATCGTTAATGGTGCTTTGCTACCGAAACGTACCGGATCTATAACCAGCAAAAGACCATCAGCATCGATAACACTCCTCAAAGCCTTCGGGGAGCGTCTTTATCGTTAATACAAAAACAAAGACAAAGGTTGTTTGAAATTTTTAGCATACATTTAATCTAGTTTTTTAATTTATATCAAGTAAACACAAACTTGCTTAATTTCATGGAATAGCTATTATTTCAATTAAATTGTAATAAAATGAGTTTCAAATTTTTTTTTAATTAAAATTTTATTTGAAAACAAATATTAATTGAATATATGTAATTTCAAACTATGCAGGGGGTTAGATTTTTTCTCAACAATAAAACACCGGCTACTTTGAGATAAATTTTGTCGCTTCCCAAGGCAGTCGGTTCTATGTACCGGAGCGACTCGGGATTTTTCCCGACCAAGGACTGTCATTTCAGTGTGACCCCATTTAATTTGTTTCGTCCCTCCCACAAATTGTCATCCTCCCAGCAGCTCCTTGCAGCAGGACTGCTACATATTCTCTTACTCCGGGAAGGTATCGAACCCAATCCGGGTCCGTCTCCTGACCCCGGTCATGAGAAATGGTTTTGCTGCATCTGCCAGAAAAGAATCTTTTTAGGACGGTCATACTCTGTTTCAGTGTGTCTCGTGCAAGGGATGGTTGCATCGGACAGGTTGTTCTGGGCTTGATCCCAAAACCCGACGTCCACGTAACTTTTATAAATCTTTTGTGGCTCCTTGCTGCTAACGCCCAAGGGCGTCCCGTAGTCTACGCCTAAGCGTATCCCCACTACCTTCCAGCAGCTTCGCTGCTCAGCAAGCCACAACAAGTACCCGCTGCTGCTCGCGCCCCACGGCGCCAACAACTCAAACAGCTCATACCACTCATAACTACTACCTTCGTAGTAGAGCTGGTAGCAATGCTGCGCATCAGCCCCTGCCCCCGTCTTCGTCGTGCAGGTCAAGGGAAACAGACTCTTAGTCCCTGCCTCCGTTTGCACCGTCTGCCAGCACAGAATATATAGGTTTGCGACATCCGCTCAATGCAGCTCCTGCCTTGGGTGGTGCCACTTTCCTAGATGTTCTGGTCTCCGCGACGGTAACCCCTCGACGGGTTTCATCGCGCCATGTTGCCAGGTCGCAAACCCAAATCATCCGGGTACCCCAATGCTTGCCCAAGGGCGCCCAGTCCCAAGGCCACAACAGCAATTGCGTCCTGGCCTTCCACAACCTAGGCGTAGTCACCCCTCACTTACCCCTAGAGTGGCGGCGTCACCCCTCATGCACTTCAGAATTCTGCAGTTCAACTGTAATGGACTAACTGGGAAGATTACGGAGATAGTCGATTTCATGAAGCGGCACAACATCCGCATTGCTGCGATTCAAGAGACTAAACTCACAGCAAGATCTGCATTGCAGACCTGCTCTGGTTATAATGTCCACAGGAAAGACCGCGAGAGCGGAAATGGAGGCGGCCTCGCGTTTATTATACACCACTCTGTGCAATATCATATATTTGATCCTGGCATCGACCGCAGTGACAATGTCTTAGAACGTCAAGGCCTATCTGTCCGGTCAGGCGATGCAAATCTAGATCAAATCACCTGTTGCCCCAGTGGATACCGCCCTAATATCGAGGCCTTACTCACTGGCAACAATCGCATTATCTTAGGCGATTTCAATGCCCATCACGACCTATGGCATTCAAACTTGCGGGCGGACAGTAGGGGTGAGATGTTGGCGGATCAAATAGACGAAACGACGTTCTGCACAATAAACGGAGACGCCCCCACACGTATGGTAGGAAGCTGTCATAGCTCGCCAGATATCTCAATCGTAAGCGCAGAACTCGTAAACTGCGTCAACTGGCAGCCGATGGTAACATTGGCATCCGACCACCTGCCCATACTTATTTCGTTCGAGCGTACCGCCGACTTCATCGTCACCGAAAAACGCACTTTCATAAACTTCAAAAAAGGAAAGTGGGAAGAATATAAATCTGCAACAGACAGCAGCTTTGCTGCCCTCCCTATTCCGACTGATGCCCGCCAAGGGGAGCGTGCCTTCCGTAAGGTCATTGAATCCGCCTCGGCACATTTCATTCCCGCCGGGAGAATTCCCGAAATCCGGCCCCACTTCCCGGCGGAGGCCGCGAGCTTAGCGAGGGAACGCGACCTTATAATACAGCTTGATCCAGGCGACCCCCAAATAAGGGATATAAACCAACGCATCAGATTGCTTGTGGACGAACACAAGCGGGCGAAATGGGAAGAACACCTAAGAGGTTGTAACCTCTCTACCGGTGTAGGTAAACTTTGGTCCACCGTAAAGTCACTATCGAATCCGACTAAGCACAAAGACAAAGTTTCCATCGCCTTTGGCGATAAGGTGCTGTCGGATGCGAAAAAATGCGCGAGCGCTTTCTGCCGACAATATATAATGCATCCTACGGTCGACAAAGATAGACGGAGAGCCAATAGACACGCACATAAACACAAACTCAGCGCGTCACCAATTACCATCACCGCTAGAGAGGTTGAGGACGCCATTGGTCGCGCTAAACCATCCAAAGCAGTAGGCCCAGACGGCATAGCCATGCCGATGTTTAAAAACCTAGGGAAAGAGGGTTTCAAATATTTAGCGCATGTCTTCAACCTGTCTCTTTCCACCTTTGTCATACCCGAGAAATGGAAAATGGACAAGGTGGTCCCGCTACTAAAGCCTGGGAAACCAGCTAACGTAGGTGAGTCATATCGTCCGATATCTCTCCTATCGCCAGTGGCAAAGACGCTTGAAGCCATTTTGCTCCCTTATTTCCAAGCACATTTACAGCTAGCCCCTCATCAGCATGGCTTCAGAAAACTCCATAGCACTACCTCCGCGCTAAATGTCATTAGCACCCAGATAAATTGCGGTTTGAATCAATATCCCCACCATAGAACAGTACTCGTAGCGTTAGACCTATCAAAAGCTTTTGATACGGTCAACCATGGCTCGTTACTGCAAGACCTGGAAGGGTCCACCCTTCCCCCATGTCTTAAAAGGTGGACCGCAAATTATCTGGGTGGTCGGCAGGCATCGGTGCAATTCAGAAACGAAACATCAAAACAAAGGAGAATTAAACAAGGGGTGCCACAGGGTGGTGTCCTATCCCCGCTTTTAATTTCTACATATCTAAGCTACCTTCACCACCGGAAGGAGTCACAATCGTTTCCTACGCCGATGACTGCACAATAATGGCCACAGGCCCAGGCCCAAAGATCGATGAGCTATGCAATAAAATAAACGGCTATCTCCCTGATCTCTCCAGTTTTTTCGCCTCGCGAAACCTGGCATTGTCACCGACTAAATCTTCCGCGACCTTGTTTACAACATGGACGCCCCAAATGTCGACCATATTGAACATCCACGTCGATGGCACTACGCTACCGACTGTCCTACACCCCAAAATCTTGGGTGTGACGTTTGATCAGGATCTACATTTTGGTGCGCACGCAACCGCAATTGTTCCAAGAATTCAGAGCCGTAATAAAATCCTCAAATCCCTTGCTGGCAGTACCTGGGGAAAAGATAAAGAAACGCTCTTGACCACTGGAAGAAACTACAGGCCTGCCAAAATACTGCTCTCAGAATCGCCACGGGCTGTCTTCTTATGTCCCCAGAACACCATCTGCATAATGAGGCGAGAATACTCCCCATCAGGGAGAGAAATGAGATGCTGACCAAACAGTTTCTGTTGAATACCCAGAAACCTGGGCATCCCAACAGACATCTGATTGACGAACCAGCACCGCCTAGGGGCTTAAGGAGTCATCTCCATAAGCATTTTGAGGAAATACGGCACCTGAGAACCCAGCCGTATGAAGCGGAAAAACACAAGCAGGTCCTTGGTGAACTCCATAGACAGGCGTCGGACCTTTATGTCGGGAATTGCCCGGTGAATCCAGTACTTGAAGAAAAATATCCAGAACTCGCAGAAGAGGAACGCATACTCCCCAGGGAAACGCGTGTCACTCTTGCTCAACTTCGTTCTGGATACTGTAACAGGTTAAACTCTTACCTATCCAGAATCAACCCCGACATACAAAATGTATGCCCTGCTTGCAATGTGTCCCCACATGACACCAACCATCTCTTTAATTGTAATGTGGAACCAACGCCTCTAACACCCCTTTCCTTATGGTCCACCCATGTTGAAACGGCAAGTTTCCTTGGACTCCCGTTAGAGGATATTGATGACAATTTGTGATCGGTCGCGGCTATTAGGTGGGGCGAGCATTGCTACAACAACAGATAAATTTTGTATTTATTGGCGAATATAGTGAGAAACTAACTGTTTCAGAAACGTTTTCGAAAAAATACAAAATTTTTACTAAGACACTTTCCTATATATTTCAATTTAAATACTTTATAAAAACAAATTATAGGAGAATATAACTGTTGAAATGTGTTTAGTTTAGAGTATATTAAGTTTGATTGGATAACGGTTGGTTGTACATATATAAAGGAATCGAGATAGATATAGACTTCCATATATCAAAATAATCAGGATCGAAAAAAATTTGATTGAGCCATGTCCGTCCGTCCGTCCGTCCGTCCGTTAACACGATAACTTGAGTAAATTTTGAGGTATCTTGATGAAATTTGGTATGTAGGTTCCTGAGCACTCATCTCAGATCGCTATTTAAAATGAACGATATCGGACTATAACCACGCCCACTTTTTCGATATCGAAAATTTCGAAAAACCGAAAAAGTGCGATAATTCATTACAAAAGACCGATAAAGCGACGAAACTTGGTAGATGAGTTGAACTTATGACGCAAAATATAAAATTAGTAAAATTTTGGGCAATGGGCGTGGCACCGCCCACTTTTTAAAGAAGGTAATTTAAAACTTTTGCAAGCTGTAATTTGGCAGTCGTTGAAGATATCATGATGAAATTTGGCAGGAACATTACTCTTATTACTGTATGTACGCTTAATAAAAATTAGCAAAATCGGAGAAGGACCACGCCCACTTTAAAAAAAAATTTTTTTTAAAGTAAAATTTTAACAAAAAATTTAATATCTTTACAGTATATAAGTAAATTATGTCAAAGTTCAACTCCAGTAATGATATGGTGCAACAAAATACAAAAATAAAAGAAAATTTAAAAATGGGCGTGGCTCCGCCGTTTTTCATTTAATTTGTCTAGGATACTTTTAATGCCATAAATCGAACAAAAATTAACCAATCATTTTGAAATTTGGTAGGGGCATAGATTTTATGGCGTTAACTGTTTTCTGTGAAAATGGGCGAAATCGGTTGATGCCACGCCCAGTTTTTATACACAGTCGTCCGAATGGCCGTTAACACGATAACTTGAGCAAAAATCGATATATCTTTACTAAACTCAGTTCACGTACTTATCTGAACCCACTTTACCTTGGTATGAAAAATGAACGAAATCCGACTATGACCACGCCCACTTTTTCGATATCGAAAATTGCGAAAAATGAAAAAAATGCCATAATTCTATACCAAATACGAAAAAAGGGATGAAACATGGTAAGGTAATTGGATTGTTTTATTGACGCGAAATATAACTTTAGAAAAAACTTTATAAAATGGTTGTGACACCTACCATATTAAGTAGAAGAAAATGAAAAAGTTCTGCAGGGCGAAATAAAACACCCTTAAAATCTTGCCAGGTATTACATATATAAATAAATTAGCGGTATCCAACCGATAATGTTCTGGGTCACCCTAGTCCACATTTTGGTCGATATCTGGAAAACACCTTCACATATACAACTACCACCACTCCCTTTTAAAACTCTCATTAATACCTTTAATTTGATACCCATATCGTACAAACTCATTCTAAAGTCACCCCTGGTCCACCTTTATGGCGATATATCGAAAAGGCGTCCACCTATAGAACTAAGCCCCACACCCTTTTAAAATACTCATTAACACCTTTCTTTTGATACCCATATTGTACAAACAAATTCTAGGGTCACCCCTGCTACACCTTTATGGCGATATCTCGAAACGGCGTCCACCTATGGAACTAAGGAATACTCCCTTTTAAAATACTCATTATCACCTTTCTTTTGATGCCCATATTGTACAAACAAATTCTAGGGTCACCCCTGGTCCACCTTTATGGCGATATCTCGAAAATGCGACCACCTATACAACAACCACCACTCCCTTTTAAAACCCTCATTAATACCTTTAATTTGATACCCATATCGTACAAACACATTCTAGAGTCACCCCTGGTCCACCTTTGTGGCGATATTCCGAAAAGGTGTCCACCTATAGAACTAAGCCCCACACCCTTTTAAAATACTCATTAACACCTTTCTTTTGATACCCATATTGTACAAACAAATTCTAGGGTCACCCCTGGTCCACCTTTATGGCGATATCTCGAAACGGCGTCCACCTATGGAAATAAGGATTACTCCCTTTTAAAATACTCATTAACACCTTTCTTTTGATACCCATATTGTACAAACAAATTCTAGGGTCACCCCTGGTCCACCTTTATGGCGATATCTCGAAACGGCGTCCACCTATGGAACTAAGGATTACTCCCTTTTAAAATACTCATTAATACCTTTAATTTGATATCCATATCGTACAAACGCATTCTAGAGTCACCCCTGGTCCACCTTTATGGCGATATTTCGAAAAGGCGACCACCTATACAACAACCACCACTCCCTTTTAAAATCCTCATTAATACCTTTAATTTGATATCCATATCGTACAAACACATTCTAGAGTCACCCCTGGTCCACTTTTATGGCGATATTTCGAAACGGCATCTACCTATAGAACTAAGGCCCACTCCCTTTTAAAATACTCATTAACACCATTCGTTTGATGCCTATATTGTACAAACAAATTCTAGGGTCACCCCTGGTCCACCTTTATGGCGATATCTAGAAACGGCGTCCACCTATGGAACTAAGGGTTACTCCCTTTTCAAATACTCATTAACACCTTTCATTTGATACCCATATTGTACAAACGCATTCTAGAGTCACCCCTGGTCCACCTTTATGACGATATCTCGAAACGGCGTCCACCTATAGAACTAAGGCCCACTCCCTTTTAAAATACTCATTAACACCTTTCGTTTGATGCCCATATTGTGCAAACGCATTCTAGAGTCACCCCTGGTCCATCTTTACGGCGATATCTCGAAAAGGCGTCCATCTATAGAACTTAGGTCCACGCCCTTTTAAAATACTCATTAATACCTTTCATTTGATACCCATATCGTACAAACGCATTCTAGAGTCAACCCTGATCCACCTTTATGGCTATATCCCTAAATGGCGTCCACCTATAGAACTATGGCCCACTCCTTCATAAAATACTCTTTAATGCCTTTCATTTGATACACATGTCATACAAACACATTCCAGGGTTTCCGTCGGTTCATTTTCCTACATGGTTATTTTCCCTTATGTTGTCACCATAGCTCTCAACTGAGTATGTAATGTTCGGTTACACCCGAACTTAACCTTCCTTACTTGTTACAGCTATTTTCGAGTTCACAGGTTTAATTAAAATTAAATTTACCAACTCATACTGAAAAATTTCTTTTATTTATTTGAATGCATATAACACTAAGTATTTATTATCGTTCTAAAAACTAGTTTATATATTTATATAAAAAAATTGCTATTCTATACGATCTTAAATATTTTACGATACATTAATTTACAAATATAATTACATAAATAAAATTTAAAAATAATTAAACCCCCGAGAAACAACAAAATTAATTTTCACATAGTCTCATATTTTTCTAATTTTTGGTTCAAAACGTAGCATTATTACAAAAATAGACGATTTCATGCACACCCGCACATAATCAATATTTTTTTTAAATGGAAATACCTGCAAAATGTATGTAAGGAGTTTTTAAGAAAGCAGCAAATGCGAATAACCTTAAAATAATAATTCAAATGTAAAGGGCCAATTAAACTTCCTTAACCCTAACGCCATAGTCGTAACCATACCCATATCCAGAACCATCTCCAATGTGATCGATTAATGGTGCTTAACCTAAAAATCGTGAAAATTGCATAAAAATGAAGAAAATGCTAAAAACTACAAACATATAGGGCAAAAAATAAGTATTTTAGTCAAAACGTATCCAAAATAATAAATAAAATCAACAAAAAGTTAATAAATTCTCCAAATCAAATATTTTTAGGTTATGGATATGTCGAGAAACCAAGAACCAATTGGTTGGCTATCCCTACAAGAATACTGACTATCATATGACTATCATCTGATTGTCAGCAATGTCAACCTAACGATCAGCGCCTCATACAAACTTTCTATCACAAACTTAAGGGGACTTGCGCAAATGTGATGTAAACAATTGCGTACGTGTGAGTTTTTGTCTCCTTCTTATACACCAACATGGCCTACTGATTAAGTATGTAGCCGTACTGCTCACTCTCATTCCTTTTCCTGGATCAGTGCTGGCACTCTAGCTATCAAAAAGTGTCATAAATGATAATTTACTGTAGATATCAGGTTTGACTGTTATACTATCATAAATGACCATTGTTATATTCCGCCAAAAATAAAATAATGCTTTTTGCTTTTTATTTACTTTATATCATTACGTTTTTAATTTTGTACGTGATAAAAGCATACGTGTTTATTTGTTTAAAATAAATAGTTTTATAAGAATTCGAGTTCAGAATGTCCAATTTAAATTCAGAAAATAAGAAAACAACAGAAGAGCGCTTTCCTCATGCGGAAACACTTTTAAAAATGAATCACCACTAACCACTATTATTTTTCGCGTAGCAATTTTTTGAGTGCGCCCCACACATTCCGACAGCTTTTGGTACTTTTTAATATTATTTTCGATTTTTTTTCTTTTAGCATGGAGCTGTGAAATGCTCTCCTTTTCATTTTTTAAACTTATTTTTATATGGTTTTCGTCGGTTGAAAATGGCGGAATTTAAAAAATAACAAAACAACCGTGATAATCATTTGATTGTCATATGACAGTCAGTAGTGACTCCATGATTAAATCGAAGCTTTACCAGTTTGAGTAATTTTTCATGATTATAGGCTGTCGTTGGGTACATGCGGACATGCGTGAGCGAACAAAGGAACATATGTACATAAATTTGAGTATCAATGTTTACGTCATGGCAGGATCAGCATTGTCAATCACAAGTGTGAGTGTATTAGTAAAACTATCAGCGTTTCTTGTAGGGTATGGTATGGTTATGGCGTTAGCGTTATGGTATGGCACCATTAATCGATTACATTGATTTCCATAAGGTAGGTTCGATCAGCTGTTTTATCTGGTTATGGTTTTATGGTTATGTCACCATTAATTGGCTCTTAAGAAGTTTTATGGCACCCGTTAGAAAGTTCATGTTTTAAATAGTTTAGGATGTGTAAACGCTGATTCGTATGAAAGTCACATTACAAAGAATTGCTTGTAATATTTTAAAAGTCACAGTCAATTTGATATTATAATCTGTTTTCACAATTTTCAAAATATTTTTCACAATTATGGTGTAATCATAATTTGGTGGCAAACTTGACATTGGTTACTTTCCTTAGACAATACACTTTACGTTAAAATAACCGTAGTTTTGAACTATAAATAGTAGGCTTTTCACGCAGGCCGCGGTAGTACAAGGGTAGTGTGCTGGCTACAGCATAAGTCCCGATCCCGAATCCTCCGTGCTATTTTGCCATCCTGAAATCCCGCGATTGCATACAAAAAAAATTCCGGGGTTTCGGGATTTCTTCGAGATCTCATATTGTAAATTTTAATATATTTAATTTTTTAAGTTTAAATTTCAATCCTCTTGTCTTGGTAAGGCACAGTCTCTGGATAATCCCGAAAATTTGGGGATTCCCAGGATTGTCATTTTCAAATCCCGAAATACCGGGATTGAATAAGGTCTTTAGAACTCGATGCCTTTGTGCTGGCCTAGATAACCAAATTCCCCTGAGTGAATTTACGAGACAACTAACACTCAACACAGTAAAATGCCTGTCGTAAGAGGCGACTAAAATACCAAATTCAAGGGGTTGTGTAGCGCAACCTTTTCAGGTTGCCAGCGCAATATATAGATTCCCCAAACCCAATTGGCAACCTTACCTTCCAGCGGCGAATCCAGTTTCACTAACACACGAGGCTCTGGCGACCCCAAGCTCCTCATGGAACTTGGGGGTGGGGAGGGAGGGATGGCCTGAAGGTTTAATGTGGCCGTATAAATCGTTTTCGAGATAGTCGGGCTAGCACCCTAATGGAGCTATGTTACCGGAGCGTACCGGATCTATATCCGGCAAAGGACTGTAATGGCACCACTAACGATATGGCAACGCAAGTTAAAACGAGTGCCATATCGATAGTGGGCTGGCAATGCCATCATTCCTATTGGAATATTATAACGGTATAGCAAAAATTTGGAAAGCCAAAGTCATTATAGATACGCGCTTGGTTACTAGTCCACTCTCGCAATTACAGTTCTTTTAAATATACTTTA